>PVKY010007630.1:0-14743 GCA_004027775.1 Bradypus variegatus
GATGAATGGGGTTTTGACATTCAGCATTAAGAGAAGAGCAAGCTTCCCTTGGCTCTTCGACACTTTCACGCCATGCTATGTCTCGATGCCTCCTCGTCAGCTTTCCCTGTTGTAGAATGGGGCAGGGATTTACAGTAGAAGTGACGGTATTTGAGGTGGGGTAAGAATGGGGCCAAAAGATCTGAGAACATCATATGAGTTTGAGGTGATTTAAAGAGTGAGAGTCACACGTAGGATGAGGACAGTGAAGGAAAGGGAGACTGGAAGACCTGCAAGGCTGCGGTGAGAGAAGGGAAATGAGAGCTGTAGATCTCGGGTGTGTCAAGGTCAAGGTGTGGCAAAGAGAAGGGAGGCGGGAGTCGGGAAGGTGGGCTAACACTGAAACCAGGCTGTGGAGAGGGCTGCCAACCTCGAGAATGCCAGAGAAGAGATTAGGAGCCAATTTCCACAGTCCTAGAGGAAGGTGAGCTGGAACATCAGCTTGAGGATGGATAAATAAGAGGAAATAGAGTGGTTTAAGTAGAAGGCAAGGACTTCATAAAAGAGGAGCTCTTGATGGCTTGCTTACTGGTCTGAACTGACCCCTTCCTCTTCCTCTGCAAGTTAGGGGTAGTAGGAAACAAAAGGGCCCCTCTCAGTTAAATTAGTACCCCTACTTTATTTTGTTTCTATGTATCTATAACAATGATCATTTGAATATTAGCTTGTAGGCATGCAAATATTTCTTCATAACTTTCATTTACTAATGGACTGTGATCCATTAGACTATTGCAATGAGTCATTAACCAATTAATTTACACAACAAATTATTCATGCAGAATTCCTAATAAAATGAGCTTTAAAATGCTATCGTTATAAAACTTGCTAAAATAGGCCTTTACTGCAAATAAGAAACTGCCTCAGGAGTGATGGCAATTTGAATAAATAGGATATATGGGGTTTTTTGCCTCAAAACTTATCACCTCCGGGACCCAACACTACTTTTGTCACTAGACAGTTCTGATGTGAGAATCAGGTGCTGCCGGGAGCAGGCACAGCTGCCCTCTTAGGTTTGGGGGCTGAGTGGCTTGTGGGTTGCTGTGTTCTCGCAGCATCTGTAAAGCTGCACCCGACTGGGGCTCAGAGCCGGGTCAGTCTGGGGCTCCTGGTGAACATTGTTCTTTGCTGCTCTTCCTCCTGGGGTTTCATTTCTCTAGAAACAGATGCAGTCAGACCCGCATAAGTTGGACTTTGGACTGAAGCCCGAGTTCCTGAGCCGCCCGCCGGGCCCCAGTCTCTTCGGAGCCATCCATCACCCCCACGACCTGGCGCGGCCTTCGACTTTGTTCTCTGCCGCTGGTGAGTCCCAGGAGGCCTGAAAAACGCAGCCCTTGGGAGCTAAATAAATTATGTTTGCACCCTTTGCCTCCCCTCAGTCATGACCTAAAACAATGCAATTTATGCCAGCTTGCAAGACAACATCATAGTCGCTGTGGGGAAAGGGACCTTCTGCATTGATGTGCCCTCTTTTAATTAAAGAAGGCAGGAAGGATCATATTTCCCTTTTGGGGGCTCACTGCTTCGGCTCACAGTCTGCTTCTGTATGAAATCAGTATAGCACACAAGCGTGTCAGATGCTTTGAGAAAGATCCGAAAGCTTACTGCTGGTGCCCACACAGCACTCAGGAATTGTGCATGAGGATACTCAGCCTTGCTGTGTGTGAGACTCCAAGGATAAGGAAACAGAATTAGGATAGTTGTGGCATGTTCTGTGATAAGGAGGGCAAACGAGTCAGTTGCTGATTTTCTCTGTTGCAGAACTTAATATTATTGCATGGTTGGTTATAGTGACACAGGAAACAGGGGACAGGGTTTTAAACCACCCAAAAGGCCTGTTCACTAGATCAGTGATTCTTAAGCTCTGAGAACAAACACTTCAAATTTCTTGGACATGCCAAAGTGGGAAGTCGGGGGAGAACCGCCACATCAGATAACAGGGTCCATTTCGGCTCTGGGTGCATGTAAGCAAGATTGGCGTAAAGACTCTTTGGTAGAAGAGAACCACTATCCTAGTAGCAAAGTCCCTTGGCATGCCGTCTTTTCTAAAGCTGTTTTGGTGCACAGTTCCTGGCACAGAGCTCCGCTGGGTGACCACTTATGAACAGTGGCATTGAGCTCATTTCGTGTTTCCAAAGGAACGAGTCCCATAACTTCACACCCACTGGGTTAAGTAGAATTTATTCTTTTAGACAGAAATCCTCAAGGGGCTTCCTGTTTCTAGTCCTCGGAATAAATTTCACATCCATTTTGCCTACTGCCTTTTCAGGCTTTTATTATCCAAGACTCATTTTTGGTAGAACTAAGGTTCCTCCATTCAGGAAGAAAAAAACACCACATTGCAAGAAATAATCATTATAATGGGCCTTGTTGCCAAAGCCAGTGAATCACCCTTGAGGTTAGATGAAATTTGCTAAGGTCTCGGGTTTTTCTCTGACAGTTCTGTCCAGGGACATATTTGAAGGCTCTGTTACCATGGCATCTAGGCTCTGAGACAGGGCTAACACATTAAGAGCAATTTTTGGAGAGAAATAGAGAGATTTCTCCCTGGCTTCCATTTGAGCCAAGCGGATGAATTGGCTTCGTTTGCTTCAATAATTCTGGAACTGCAAGGCACCCCTCGGGGCCCTGGGCTGAAGCAAAACTCCAGTCTTCATTGAAGCGTTAATTAGCTTGTACTACACAGATGGTATGCAGCCAACATTTTTATTTATGTAGCAACACTGCTGATGCCTAATGAATATGCTTTGTGGAGATGGGGGTTCATTTTTGCACTTCCCGTGTGGAGGGTAAGCCTGCATCTAGGGCTGAGTGGTAGATAACCTGTCAGGTGCCTTCCAGTTCTGAGATGCCGTGACTCTGTAACAGATGATCCTGTACTGAGTTCCTCCACAAACCCTGGCACAGAAAGCCCTTGTGTTCCAGAGAACTGCAATCTAAAAGATAAATTGAGTTTTAATAGGATGTAGAGAAGGGCAGCACAGTCCTCCTACATCTAATCTGTTTTCCTGAGGGAATATATATTTGTTTATAGGACCTTTGCCAAAATGCAAGGGATTGTAGAACAGTTATTAGTAAATTCATTAATTCAGACTCTGTTCATACATCTATTCAGGAATGTAATCTTTCTTGGCATAAGCAATGTTGGATTTTGCCCCAAAATGGTTATTTGGTGAAACTTTTGACTGGTATGTATAATTTGCACATACTTGTTAAATTCTGCCACTTTCATCTTGCTATTGGGTACTAATGCCTGAAATAGACTAGAGAGGTTTCTTCAGATGACCTCCACGGATCTCTTGACCAGAGCAAAGCCTGCCTCCTGGAGAGCTGCCCCTCATCTGTTAGCCACGTGTTAGCAGACCAGCTTGATGCCCTAAGCTTTTCGAAATGTCGTCCCTCCCTTAGTCGCATACACAGATGCACACGCTTCTTGCTTGCTTTTCCTCTTTCCTTCCTTTCCCAACTTCCTGCAAAAAAAGAATTCAAGGCATTTTAAAGAAATAGTTATTTAAGGCAAAACATAAAGCGGAGGAGGAAATTCAGGCATAACGGGAAAAACAAGGGGAAAATGACCACTAAATTAGACCTGAGTTCCCTGGCCAGGAGAATAAAAATTAATATAGTCAATGACAAGATTTTGGTGTCCAAGCAAATATGAATCAACTTTTCCTGGCAGGGAAAATTGAGAGAAATCAAAGGACTTCATCTCCCACAACTTAAAATAACTCACCTTTGATGAGTTTCATAGGGCTATGGTTTACAATATCCTCCAAAGTTGGTCCAAAAGAGCTGACACATTTTTCAGGAAAAGGGATTCTGCAGGGACCCAAGCATGCAGCTTCCTGACAGCCACTCCTGTGTTTCTCCAAGTAAAGATTTGTCCCATGAGATGCTCCAGCAAGAAAGTATTCCATGGTCAGTTGTTGTGGAACCTCCCAGAGAATGAGTGGATCTGCTAGCATGTTAATGGCTCCAAGAAGTCCTTCAGTAGAGAAACTTACTTGACACCTTTTAACCCAGTATTTCCCCAAACTTCTTTGGTTATAGAAACTTCCCTCCCCTCTCCCGACAATTATCTCCATGTGCTGGCATCTTAAAAAAATGAGTCTTTTTGATGATGGCCAGCCCAGCTTGGAAAGAGGAAAGGGGGTGATTTGCTTTCTGCTTCCTAACAAGAACATTTTTTATTACCCTGTGTGTTTCCTACAGGGGTCTGGATGGACTTTAGCCATGTCCTTCCTTTAATGTGTTTTCTCAGGGGGAGCTTAAATAGCTAGGAGCTGGCTGCGTTACAGAAGTTGGCTTCCTGTGAGCTCTGACTTGGTTCTGTTTGACTTAATAGGTGCTGCACACCCGACTGGGACCCCTTTTGGGCCCCCTCCTCACCACAGCAACTTTCTAAACCCTGCTGCTCACCTAGGTGAGTTGCCTTTTGATCACGGTCATGGACATGGGTATTTTAGAAAACTGTCGTTTGCTGTGTTTCAGCTGTACTTCCTGGCAAGCTGGCAAAGGTCCAAACCACCTCACCTACCACTTGGGGACGTGAGCGTCTCCTCTGCCACGTTCTTTCAGTAGTGGCTCTGTCCACAGTAATGGTTCGGTGTGAAGTTACTGATGGTGCATGGGTGACAGCTATGCCTCGGTTCCTCTGGGAATCCAGGTTTATGACAGCCTGTTCCTGGCCCCATATCCAAGGTCACCTCTAGGAGGTAGACTGCCAAGACGATGTTATGAAGACACATGATCCATGTTTTTTATTACTTCACATTTTACTGCCCTGTCAATTTATCTCTTCCTCAAAATGTTGCCTACTTTTTGCAGCCTTTGTCCATTTGATATTTTCTGCTGAGTGTACAAGCAGATAGATACAGGCAATACTGTGCTCAATGACAGCATATAGAATATATGCGCATTCAGAATTTCCTCATGGAAAGCTTTGTTTTAAGATATAGAGCACTTTCCTAGAGAGGGGAGACTGGGCAGGAAGGTAGCTTAGAACAGTGAGGCTTGATCAGTGTTTCCCACTGGGTAAAAGAGGAAAGGTGCAAAATGCACAGTTCTGGAAAAATAACCCCCATAAATATTTTTGTAACCCTCTGCCTAAATCCAAATGCAATAAAAACCTTGTATAAAAACTGTATTGGGAGAACTGGGAAAGTTCAAGCCTGGATATAGAGAGGCTTGACTTGCCCAGCAACGAGGAAGCTCTTCTGTTCCTTAGTCTGTAGACTCTGGTAACCCTCTCCCCCTTCCCAATCTTGCACACAGAGCCTTTTAATCGGCCGTCTACGTTCACGGGCCTAGCAGCAGTTGGTGGCAATGCCTTCGGTGGACTTGGAAATCCTTCAGTTAGTGAGTACCTCTAGCTTTTTAAAATCTGCCTTGGACTGTTGGACTGTCTGTCCCCTCTGATCTGTATATGGCTCAGACCTTTCTAGACTGTGAGCATAGAAAACTATGCTCTTGGCAAACAAATTTAGATTACATTATTACAAAAGCAGGCCTAAACAACAGAGCTAAGTTTAAGGGTGCATTTACGACTGAACGATGATTTTAATTAAGTGCAGCCCACTGTTAATTTATGTGGTTGGTTGATTGACTGCCAGAAAGTTTATTTCAGTTCCTAGTTTCATCCATATTCCATTTCTACTCTCCAAGTACAGCACCCATTAGAAGTGAAGGCATTTTTTAAGTTTCACCTTGACTTTGGCGTTAATGGGATTGAAAACAAAAAATCAATGAGGAATAGCAGGAAAAATTTACCAGGCTCAGGATAGTCAAGAGTTGACAACACTTCGTGATTTCCTGTATACTTAGGGGGGATGGGAGTGGTTTTCTCTGTAATCTGTGAGGATGATGTGATTTTCTACCATTAAAATTTTAGCTAAAAGAGGAAGAGACTTACAGCAACTATTTGTGTTCTTAACATTGTTTTGGTCACTGACTGTTCAACTTACCTTCTTTCATACTATATATCATATTGTGGTACAAGAGACATAAAATATAGCTCTAAGCATACCATCATGATTCAGAATTTATTTAAAATATAAAGGGAAAACCTTACGCAATTGTCTAGGTCATCGGACCTCTCTGATCTCTGGTGTTTGTTTTACTTTGCTAAAGTTATGAAAGAGTAGCCCTCTTAGTAAGAGTTGTCTGGGGAGAAGATAGCCATGAATTCCACTCTGAATTAATCCAAGTCACTCCATCAAAATACACCCTTCTGCATGCTTGGAACTTCTGCATGCCCAGATGTGTCTGAGTAGGCTTTACTTGTCATTCCCCTCCCCCCTTTGCCTTGGATTGGGGGAAAAAAAAAGCTGTGTGAGCTGCCTTGCCAGAGTAGGACAAGAGTTCCTCTAATGAATTTGTTAATTTCCTTTCCTTTTCCAGCTCCCAATAATATGTATTCATTTTAACTCTGAATGCTGTTAAAAGTTTTTTGGTAAGTACCTTCATTACAGCAGATTATATAATTTCTCTTAAACCTTTTTGTTCTCCACTTCACCATTTCAGCACCCAACTCAATGTTCGGCCACAAGGATGGCCCCAGTGTGCAGAACTTTAGCAGCCCTCACGAGCCCTGGAACCGGCTGCACCGAACGCCTCCGTCGTTCCCGACCCCTCCGCCCTGGCTGAAGCCAGGGGAGCTGGAGCGCAGCGCGTCCGCTGCAGCTCCTGACAGAGATAGAGATGTAGATAAACGAGACTCATCCGTTAGTAAAGATGACAAAGAAAGGTACGCAAAGACCCTGCTCTCGAGTCCCAATGGGGGAGCCCGCTCTGTGCCAAGTACCAGTGTGACCAGCCGTCCACCCTCCCTGGCCCAGCCTTGCACTCCCAGGGAGCCCAGAGCCCTCGCTCCTGCACCTGTAGGGCCAGCAGGTCCCCGCAGTCCTCCAGTGGCCACCCTAGGACCCCGTACTCTATAGTGACCACAGGTGACAGTTAGACTCCTCACCTAGAAGCACCTCTACATTTAGAGCATCCAGAGTTCCTTTGAGCAGTAGCATATCCAGATAGAAATCTTTCTCCGAAAGATAGTGAGTTGGAGCTTCGGACGAAACACACACAGCATGACTCAATGCCATATTTGCTTTCAAGTTTGTGCAGTCCATTCAATCATCCATAGGCTTTTCTCTCTCTTTCTCGCTTTCTTTTTGTTTTCTTTTAGAAAGTCATGTTTGCATTGCCTCATCATATTTTTCTCAAGTTTTGTTCAAACTCAAATCCTGGGGCTTACAGGTGACTAATATAATCTTGCTAACCTAGATTTAGAAAAATATCAACAAGTGGTTGTTTTGGGTTTCATTGTTGGTTGTTTGGTTGTTTTTGCTGTTATAAACCAGTGGATAATTATTACTAACGATTTTTATCTCCGTACACCCCTACCTGAAAAAGAAGTAGCCTTAAAGATTAAAAACGTGTTATAGAATTTTTTCTGAAGAATGTCATAAGCATTCTTGACAAAGTACTTTTTTTTTCTTTCTTTAGGCTATTTTCATTTTGAATGAACGAATAATCAAGGAATGCACAAGATATGCTTAACAGAAAAATACCAAATAACAGTTTCTCTTGGTACTTACTTTTGGTACTTGCAAACCTGATGCAAATTTTCTTTAATTTTTCTTCTGTACATCATGTGTGTGTGTCTCCTACTAATTTAAAGAAATTCAACTCTGTAGGCTGTATATGTGGCAGATTAGTAGATATTCATCACAGTGCATCACACTGATTCCTTTCTTATAGAAGAAAAAGACCAAATTTTCTTTGAAGGCTTTACGATACAAAACCTCTTAACCAACGGGAGGATCATTTCCAAAATTGGACTTTCAGGTTTTATTTGCCAAAACGAGGCTTGCCTCGGCCAGAGGAACCCTGGACCGTGCACTCTTGGGACGTTCCCTCACTGAAGGGAGAACAGCAAAACCTTTCACCTTTTTCTTGAGGGGGTCAAAATGGCCTCTTAGATGAAAGTCAGGAAACTTAAAGAAAATGCACTCCCCTTGTATTCTTACCTTTGGAAAAGCTGTTTCTTCTCAGCCTTTGCGTGTTGCCTGGAAACAGAATCTGAAGAGGTGGGGGGTCCTGTTCTCTCACCGCAGCCATCCTTGTCACCCAGCGCTTGCTGTTACTGAGGCGACACCCTCTTCTCACCCTCGCCAGCTCTCTCAGCCTGTCCCCAAGGCTTGCCTGACTCTTATTCCAAACTCTCCCAAGTTGTACCTTATTTCCTTTCTGCTGCTTTGCATTTGCTGCCCCCATCCAAGACAGGTCTCCCAAATTCTCGTTTCGCATTTTCGTTCATAGACACACTTTGACATTGTCCTCGATTTCCCCTGTGAGGTTTTCTGTTAAGGAACCTACTTTTCCTACTGGCTTTTCCCCATCTTGTCATCAGATTTTGGCTTTCTTTCCCTTCCCGATGCAAAAGTAGCTGTTGCAACTCCAAAGTCCTGAAACTGCAGTTTCCTTTCAAACCTCCCTTCTGTACTGTGTCTTGGAGATGGCTCTTTATTCTGGAACGAGTCGTCTGGCATAGATGTCAAGTGCAAGAGGTGCTTGTAATGTTTACTTTAAACTCTTTCTTCCACTGGCCGTGTGTTGCCACAGTTGGGGAAAAAGTCATATTTGCGTTGGGGCTCACCAGTGAAATAATGCTGAGAATCTAGACAGACGGACAGCATCGCTTCATCCTTCACTTAGTGACTGGCTGGGTCCATCTCCGATCTGGCTCTCTGCCAGCCCTTCCTCTGTGATCTTGATTGAGGCATATGACTCTTAAATACAGAGAGAACTCTTTCCCCACCTTGGACACACCCACCCACCCTCTTCCCTAGTACTTCACCCTCATAAAACTTCCTCTAAAATACAGGTAAGTCAGGCCAGGGTGGCTGGTTTTGCCCTGGAAAGGGCATGTCCGGAGGCCTCGGTGGCAGTGGGAACTAGACCTGAGCCAGTCCTCTTCACACCACCATTTCATTGGCATCCCCTTGCCAGGCCAACGGGCCCATTTCACATGCTTCCTTGTCTGCCTCTTTCTTCCTTAGGGAAAGCGTCGAGAAAAGACACTCCAGCCATCCTTCACCAGCACCTCTCCTCCCGGTGAATGCCCTGGGACACACCCGCAGCTCCACTGAACAGATCAGGGGTCATCTGAACACTGAGGCTCGCGAGAAAGACAAATCCAAAGAGAGGGAGAGAGACCACTCGGAATCCCGAAAGGACCTGACTGCCGATGAGCACAAGGCGAAGGAGGCCCACCTGCCCGAGAAGGACGGGCACGGCCACGAGGGGCGGGCCATGGGCGAGGAGGCCAAGCAGCTGACCCGTGGGCCATCCCCCTACGTCCGGACCCCTGTCGTGGAGAGTACCAGGCCCAACAGCACCTCGAGCCGGGAGGCTGAGCAGCGCAAGAGCGAGCCGGCCTACGAGAACCCCAAGAAGAGCTCCGAGGTCAAGGTGAAGGAGGAACGCAAGGAAGACCACGACCTGCCCCCGGAGGCCCCACAGACCCACCGGTCCTCGGAGCCGCCACCCCCCAGCTCCTCGTCCAGCGTGCACCCGGGGCCCCTGGCCTCGATGCCCATGACGGTGGGGGTGGCGGGCCTCCACCCCATGAACAGCATCAGCGGCCTGGACCGGACGCGCATGATGACGCCTTTCATGGGCATCAGCCCCATCCCGGGCGGAGAGCGGTTCCCGTACCCTTCTTTCCACTGGGACCCCATACGGGACCCCCTGAGGGATCCCTACCGGGAACTGGACATCCACCGCAGAGACCCGCTGGGCAGGGACTTTCTGCTACGGAACGACCCGCTCCACCGGCTCACGACCCCCCGGCTGTACGAGGCGGAGCGCTCCTTCCGGGACAGGGAGCCGCACGACTACAACCACCACCACCACCACCACCACCACCACCCCCTGGCCGTGGACCCTCGGCGGGAGCACGAGCGCGCCGGCCACCTGGACGAGCGGGAGCGCTTGCACATGCTCCGGGAAGACTACGAGCACGGCCGCCTCCACCCCGTGCACCCCGCCTCGCTCGAGGGGCATCTCCCCCACCCCGGCCTCCTCACCCCGGGGCTCCCCAGCATGCACTACCCCCGAATCAGCCCCACCTCGGGACACCAGAACGGGCTCCTCAACAAGACCCCGCCCGCGGCGGCGCTGAGCGCGCCTCCCCCTCTCATTTCCACCCTGGGGGGCCGCCCGGTCTCTCCCAGAAGGACGACTCCGCTGTCAGCAGAGATCAGGGAGAGACCCCCTTCCCACACGCTGAAGGATATCGAGGCGCGATAAGGAGAGAGGAACGTGGAAGAGGGAGAGGGGACGCCCACAAACGCAAGGCAGGACTTGACGCAAAAGAGACCGAGAGGACTCGTGCATCAGTGACACAGACTGTGGGGGTGGAAAGCCCCCAACTCTTCCCCTTGTAAAAAATGTACAGACTCAAGTGCAGATTTTGAAATGTTTTTGTATATTATATGTTGAAATTTTTCAGATCTTTTAGCCAAGTCACCTTGTTCTCATGTCTCCTACTCTTTTTTGTTTCTCGTATGAAACTTCTTGATTTGAACCAAAACAGCGAAGATGAGAACACACACCAATTTGATGAGGATTGGGGGAGAAACAAAACAGAAAAACAAGTCCGCACGCTCCCGTCTTGCAAAGCTCTTTCAGACGAGAAGGGAAGACCATGTACATAGTTATGTAAAAAAAAAAAAAAAAAAGATTGCTTCATGAGCTAAATGGTTCATATATGCAAAAGGGTAAGATGAAAGCTTTACTTTGTACAAATGTAAATAGATAAAGATTAAGTAACATAATACATTAATACTTCTTAAAATGTGCTATTTGCAGACTTAATATCAGTGAACACAGTCCGCGAAGGCTGTGTTCCCATATATTGTTATAGTCAGCTAAACCCTTCAACTATGCAACGAATGTTAGGGCTTTTCAGAAAAGCCCGTCTAACTCAAAGGAGCCTTTTCAAATCCATTTACAACCTACTTAAGGTCATATTTTCCCTGAACAAGCGCTTACTTCATATGACTCTGTTTTCCTTGCTTGTTTTTTCAAGTGGAGATGCATCCTCTTGCAGACTGGACCCCAGGCTGGAACTTTGCATGTTAAGTTGCTGCTTGTGGGCTGGGGTGGGGGGTGGGGGGTGGGGGGCAGGCAGCCCCCAGAAAGGTAACTGAGGACATGAGCAGCCAGCAGGGAGGATGGGATTTGTCAGATGCCAAAATCAGGGGACGGGTGGTGGTGTCTGTCAGACATAAGCTGCCAGAATCTCGTCACCACCAGTCACATGATTCCATACACACCTCGTGGTCACCATGCCTTCTTTTAGTGTGTCCTGTTCCATACCTGTACACACTTCTTTGTTCTGTAATATGATTTAATTACACCCAAACAGATCCTGAAAGAAAGCATCACGTTTTCTCAGATGATGGATATGTTTTCACTGTTTTCAATAACTGATGAATTTAAGGTACAGATTTCCTGATGTGACTCATTGTGTTCCAGTTGGTAATAAAGCCCAAGAAGAGGCATAACAGGTCAGCCTTGTGGGAGCCGTCGAGAGTTACAGAGGGCGAAAAGTGGCAGAGAAAAGTCTAGTGTGTCCGTGTGTTTTTAAGTTTGCATCAGTCTTAATGTCTCTTCATAATACTTTTATAATACATTAAACCTGTTGTCTACATATTTGGAGAGAATATGACTTTACTAGCAGAGAAATACAATATATCTTGTCTACTGGACTGTAAAATATATGTATGAAATAAAATTAGTTCCATTTGGTCTTCTAGTATATTAAAGTGCTATCTGACGTTGTTATCCTGTTTTTGCAAAAAAAAAAGTTAACTACAGACCATTGTTTCTAATAAGCAGAGATCTATTTTAGTAGTAAACGGAAGGTTTAGTTGTGAGCTTCAGATTTTGTGAACTCCAGATGTTGTGCAGTGTTTTTTTTTTCTTAAGACAACAACTAAAAAAAAATCCAAGGAATATGTACACTGGAACAGTAGTGGTAGCTTTCAGTATTGTAAAGAGATTGTTCTATACAGACCTTTTTGCTGTTTATCCTGTATGTAATAAAGTCCTTTCTAGATCCTATGTGAAAAGAAAAGTGAAGCGACTGAATCTTCAGCATGTTCTCAGCGGCGGAGACTTCTTGTGTCATGTAAACTGTGCCATGTTATTAAAAAATGTGAACAAAGCTTCCAGCTGCTTGTTTGTGTGAGATGGCCCATCCTTACAAGTAGGGACCAGGCTCTTGAAAAGAAACACCCAGCACCCAGCCTGGGTGAGGACAGAAGGGCGACACAGTGGCTGGCTCCTGCCTAACTCATTTACCCGCCCACCAGTTAGTTTCTGTAAATGTCTGCACCCCACATGGCCAGTTGTGGGGGGTTTTGGTGGTTTTTTCTTTTGCTTTGTTTTGTTTGGGTTTTTGTTGTTTTTATGTTCTAAAAACGCTGTAAACGTGATGGGAAACTACTTTTGGATTTTGGAGATGAATGTACATGTGGTCCCAGTTAGCAAGTGCTGTTTGTGACTCGAGCCTACTTCAAAACCCAGCATTTGCTTTGTTCGCATTGATGAGAAATCTGATTCAGGGCCTCTGACAAGTCTTAGCTTGCTTGTTCTTTAGCATTTCAACTGTGGAATTAGTTAGCTGTATGTTATTTCAGACCTCTATTTTTTTCTTCCTGTCTCTGCTTTTTCTGTGTCTTGTGGAATTCCGTGGCAAATCCTTATCAGTTTGCAGACTTCTCCCTGTCTTCTAAAATCTGTTTTGTTTTTTCAAGATGTAAACAATTGTTAAATTTTCTTGTGTCAACCTGATGATACCGTGTGTGTATGAGATGGGATAGGTGCGCGTATCTTACTGGAAAAAAAAAGACCTTCCTTTGTTCTCAGAAGTCCAGGTCAGCAGGACATGGCTATCTGCTGAGTGGGAATTAGAAGTGGAAGCGAACAGAAAGCGGGGGCTCTGGGTTGCTGATGGGAGACTGCTGTGGGGCTCCTGTTTCACCACAGGGCTGTTTGGAAAGTCCTGGGGCCCTTGAAAAAGATTGTTCTGGCTGGGGAAATGGGCTTGTAGTTTTAAAAAGATAACAGACGGGCAGTGAC
Source organism: Bradypus variegatus (assembly GCA_004027775.1). Lineage (NCBI taxonomy): Eukaryota > Metazoa > Chordata > Mammalia > Pilosa > Bradypodidae > Bradypus > Bradypus variegatus. The sequence goes on from PVKY010007630.1 coordinate 13,183, forward strand.
TCCTCCAGCAAAGGCTCATGTTCATTCTGCACTATGTTTATATGTTAATATGTGACTCCCAGACTGGGGGAAAATGATTTGAAGAAAAACTAGCAGATTGGGAAACATGGTAAACACGGTGTTCTCAATCCGAGCAATTTTGCCTTCTTGGGACCTTACAGACACCAACTGTCAGTGGTGTCTGGATTTGCTGTTTTGTCAGATCTCACTGCTTTGTGTTGTACACCTATTTTCTTGTCACCATCTGCAATGTCAGAAACGTAGAAGAGTCAAACTCAAATCAGCCACGGTATTTAATCCCTGGGGCTCTATTCATCTCAACCTTTGCATATTTTCTAATTATATTCAGCTCCTTGGCATTGATGGGTACCAGCGCCAATTTGATTTCCTGCTAACCTATAGATGCACTAATTATCTCCACGCTCTTTGACTGACAATGATCTTGTTACCTGCTAATGGTACATGACAAGTAAAATAGCGAAAATAATGATGCAATAATTACATTTCAGATGGGTATTTGCAGCAGCATTTGCTGTTTATCCTTTTTCTGCCTCAGTCAAGGTGGTTGAGAGAAAATAAGATGTTGCTGTAGGTGTTCTACATATATATATATATATATATGAGTGTGTGTTTGTGTGTGTGTGTATATATATATATATATATATATAAATGTAGCATAAAAAGAATTTGACGGAATTTTGCAGAGCAATTAGCCATCCTATTCTGGGATGCTTAAGACCCTCTTGTGTATTTGTATCCATCCTGATAAACAAGTCAGAGGAAAGGACAGGAAAAGTGACATGGGCCTTTTCATATGTATGTACTTGTACTTTTGATGTGTGCAGTCCCAGGGTCTCTGGAAATTGTAGAATGGGTAAAGGCGATCCCAATTGCCAAACTCAATCCCAATTACAATGTTATGAAAGTTCTTGCCAAAGGTTTGTTGAAATATTTGGCAGGACCGAAGGCCGTGGGTTGGTGGTCCCAGGACATCCAACTCGCGGTCCTGGTACCAAGCCTCAGCGTTTCTCACGTGGTTGGGGGAACAGGGTGCAATGAGAGCAGGGTCTAGTTAGATCACCCAGGCTGGTGTCACAATCTGGGTCTCCACCTCCTCTCCTACCTGGAACCTCCAGTGGCTCCCCGACACACACACAGTGACATTTCACCATCCAAGACAGTATCTGAGGCTCTCCACAGTGTGGCCTGGAAAGAGCACTGGACCAGAGCTGTCACGAGCCTGTGTTAGTGGCTTAGCGAGGGCACGGAGGAAATGAGCCTCAGCTTCCTTTTCTGTAACTTGAATTTATTGGCCAATGTTTCAAGTGTCTTGCAACTCTGTTTTTTTGTAGCTCTGTTGGGCCTCAGATTACTTTTTAATCTTATTTGCTTTCTCACAGCCTCCAGCAAGGCAGGTTGAAACTCCCCTGAAGGCCTCATTTCCCCAGGTAATCCCTCCCTCTGGAACCTTCCTAGGGCTTCATTATCAGTTACTCCTTCCAGCTCCATTGCCAGATGATCAGCCCCTCGGTATGTGCCCCAGGCATGGCCCTTGCAGATG
>PVKY010007631.1:0-14745 GCA_004027775.1 Bradypus variegatus
GGAAAGCAGTGCAGGCAGGGCTGTGGGCCCCCTACCCCATTTAAGTCATACTAGCCCCAACGTTATCTTTTTATATATTTTATCAACTTAGTATCTGTTTTTATATGAAAGTTCTATGTGATATTCCACTTGGGAAAAAAAGTTTCATGAGGGGAAAAATTTTTCTAACTACTGATCTATCTAGTTGGCATGATTTTCTCAGAAGTTTCAGAAGATTCTTTGTTTAGAACTTTAGAAGGTTCTCTTAAAGTATTCTTTTAGAATGCTTTGTCTTGCTGGTGCATATATTTAAAACCATAAAACTCTCTCAGCCTGTTTTGTCACCCTTTCCTGCCTTGCCTGAGTGTCCATGAGCACTCTAATCTTGGACCCAAGAAAAAGGAAGTGATGATTTGACTCATAAATTTTAATTTCATAGAAATTCATTCAATCGATATTCACAGAAATAAAAAGGTTTCAGATCTTTCTGGCATGGAGGCAGAAATACAGGATGGAGTATCTGCCCTCTCAGCTCAGTGCTCTAAACCACACATAATAGTTTTAATCTTTTTGAGCATTGTGGTTGTAGAGCTTCTATGGTCCAAAAAAGAAAGTTTCTGATTTAAATCATACATAAAAGATCCTCTAGCACTTTAAGCATATAACACTCAAGTGCCTGAACAAAAAAGTACAGTGCTTACATGTAACTCACATTCCAGAGTGACAATTATCATCCAGAGAATGGTAATTACTGGTGTGCTTCACAATTTCTAACAGTTACTCCTGTTTTTTTGTAAGTTTCTAGAAATAACTTACTTTGTTTTTTTTTCTTATAATTGCTTTCCAACTACTGGGACTCAGAGTTAAAAGAATATCAAAAAGTTGTCTTTTCTTATTCACCAGCCCTGCCTTTATTCAAAGTTTTGGACTTGGACAACAGTTGTAAACAACTTTGTGAAAGGCTATCAAAGATAAACTTTATCACCTCCTCTACAAAAAGTGACACCTGTGGGAATCAAGGTTCCTGTCACCTACCTTCTCCCCAAGAATTTGGGGTAATTTTAAGGTCTCAATGTAGTTTGAAACAGAATGGAACGTGAATGAACCAAGGATGATCTCTGAAATAAAACATAACTGGAGTAGAAAGTTTGGCTCTGTAGATCTGTTGGCCATGAACAGCTTTCCACACCTATATCCAGGAGGAGTGTCCATGAATTGAGTTATTCCACTGCTAAAACACTATCCACCATGCAAAAAGTCTCTGATCATATTACTGTAGGGGATAAAACACAGGCTCTGTGGGTAGTGGAAAGCTCATCTAAGCTCCCATGTTTAACTCCCCAGCGAGAATTATTACATGTCACCCCCAAATGGCACACTAGCCCAGGATTAATCTAGCACTAAATATCAAGAAGCTAGAAATAATGAGAGAGCTCTCAGAAAGTCTCAATGCAGACCTGCAATTTCTAGCAAAAGGAAGCAAAGAACAGTTGAAGGAAGATGAAGAAACAGTTAAAAGAATGATATATAGTTAATAGTAATATTTTAATATTCTTTCATCAATAGTAACAAATTTACTACACCATGGGTCAACAGTAAGTGGGGATAAGGGGTATGGGAGGATTTGGGTTTTACTTTTTATTCTTATTTCAGTTCTGCAGTAATGAAAATGTTCTATAATTGATCATGGGGATGTATGCACAACTATGTGATGATACTGTGAGCCAGTGGTGTATCTTTTGGATAGTTTGTGTGGTGTGTAAAGATATCTCAATAAAATTGAAAAGAAAAAAAAAAAAGAACAATATATCATGTAAACACAGTTGTTTATTAGGAGCTCCTGTCCTCCTTCCCTAAGACTCCCAATGCCAAAGGCTAAGGGAGGCTAAAAAAGAGCCCCCATTTCCTATATCCAGGAATAGGCCAGTGAAAGACACTCTCTGAAAGGCTTAGTTAAGTCCAATTATTTTCTAAAAATAAAATCCATCTATTTAAAAACTGTTGAATATGAGAGATGAGTACATGGAGGCTCACTGTACTATTCTCTCTACTTTTTTTGTGTTTATAAATTTCCACTGAAGCAGGTTAAAATGTATATAAGTCCATACAAAACTTGTACACAAATGTTTATAATAGCCAAAAAGTGGGGGGAAAAAACAAATGTACATCACTGATGAATGGACATATAATCATATACATAATCATATATATATAATCATACAATGAATTATTATTGGCAATAAAAAGGAATGAAGTACTAATATATGAGGCAATATGGAAGAAACCTGAAAACATCATGGTAAATAAAAGTAGTCAGTTAAAAGGACCACACATTGTATGATTTCATTTACACGAAATGCCTAGAATAGGCAAATCTATAGAGATAGAAAGCAGAGTAGTGGTTGCCTAGGGTTGGAGGGAGAGGGGAGCTTAAGGAGGTTGGGGGGTGATGGCTAAGGGGTTTCTTTTAAGGCAATGAAAAGATGTTAAAATTGCTTGTGGTGGTAGATGCCCAACTCTGCGAATATACTTAAAAGTTATTGAATTGCACACTTTGAACGGCTTTATTTTATGGTATGTGAATGACAGCTCAAAAAAGCTGTTAAAAAATGAATATGATAAAAAAAGAAAAAAGGTCCCTCAGAGCCCAAACTTCTCATTCTTTTCTTCTGCTGATTCCCCAAAGACCCCAAAGAAACTGTTTCCTTCTGTTCTTTCCCTAAGGCAAATTAGAGGTAAAAAAGCAAAAAAGAAAAAATCCTACCAGCTTCAATGTATTTCAGGGGCAAGGAGTTAAGAGATAAGAATTCCATGGATGTGCACAGTACTTTGATAACCAAGGGAAATTGCCCTCACGTCACTAAGTCTTTAGAAGCCAGGTGTCTTAGACTTTCCACACAATTTGTTCATGCTTTCTTTTCAGAATAAGTTACACTCAGGGATGCTAAGGTGAGGACAGACAAGCCGGTAACTTGGCTGTAACCCAAACCTGATATAAAATGTAAGAGAATCAATAAAGGAAGAGAAAGAATACCAGGGTTTCAGGGATTAAAAAAAAAACAAAAAAACATCTATATACAAATGATGGAAATGGCCAGTTTCATTAGCTGAAGACTGGACTCACTGTTGGGAGACATCCTGAGTATGCCACAGGTCTTGTATTTAGTGGACAGGAAGTATCTATACAAGCTACACTGAACCAAAGGAAAGGAACACAGATGTGCATGGGGCAAAAATTATAAAGAATGGCCTTGTACCTCTTTTTTGAAACTTAATCGCATCTTCTGTAAAGTAGAGTTCTGTCTGAAACACAATTCTGGGAAAGGTCACTGCTCCAAGCTCCCATTTCCCACAGCATGCATTCAATTCGTGTCTCTGTCACATGTTAATTAAGCTATGTATATTGTTCTTTTAGACATAATGCTATTGCACACTTAACAGCATCACAATTGGCTATCTGAGACCCACATGCACAACAAAGCTTATGCAAAGGGAAGATGATACCCTAGCCCTAACAAAAGGAAATGCTGAAGTTATCTCAAAATCTCAGCAAGGAGCTTGCTCTCATATGTTCAGAAGACAGAGCAATAGATGATGGATGATAGACAGGGAAGGAAAGAAAAAAATGGTAGTGTGACAGGATGTTAAAGTTGGTGGCCCGGGGTATCGGGGGAGGGGGGTTGGGGTATGCTGGAGTTCTATGTATGGAGTTTGTATTGTTTTTGCAACTGTTCCTGGAAGTTTGAATTTATTTCAAAATAAAATTAAAAAAAAAAAATCTCAGCAAGGAAGGAAGAGAATCACCTTGTACCACCTACCCAACCTGCCTACTCAATCATCTTCCAAAATAGAAGCAGCCGGAAGGGCAAGGGCTGTTGCCTCAAATAATATGCATACCTTGAAGTCCTATCTTTAGAAGCTTCAATGTTATATGTCATAGGACTGTCTTGCTTCATTGTATCCACAGCCACTGGAGCTTTGAAGTAAATACTACCCAGGAGCAACACTGGTCCTCAAACTTCCTGCCCAGCTGTCCCCCACTGCCTGCCTATGCTGTGTGCACCACTGCACAATCTCAGTTTGAAAGGATATTACATGGATTTATTGCTGCTGCTAATTATTTGTGAAAACTATCAGAACATAACAGACATGGCCTCAGCTCTCAGGGGTGCTTTCCTCCACTCCCATACTCAATTTTTGACTTTTGTGAGGTGAAAGAGAAAAAAAAAACACCTAATGTGACTATTTTTATTCCATACATAGTAAGTTCCTAGTATCTGAGGTCTACATTTAATACTCTGGAGTGTATGATCCTTTCCCTCAGCACTCAATAACTGTCAAGTGATAACTGAACTTAAGCAGTTTTCAAACTTTTTATTAATGCTTTATATATTTAATAGGCATACCTGTTTTAGACATGACTTTATTTAAACCCTTTCTGAATGTATCATTTCAGCCTGGGCCAGCTGATAAATAACACCACGAAACAGAGTTCCTATTTTGTTCAGAACCCCTCCTTTGAAGAAGGGACCTTTAGCTTCAGTACTTCAGAATTAAAGAATTAATACCATCTCAACTATTTCTTATTTGGGGGACTCTAATTATGTCCTCTCAGCCTTCCTTTTTTCATTTGGCCAGGATAACCTTTGCAAGTCTTTTCTTCTACATAAGTCATATGGCAACAGAGTCCACAACAATACAGGCATACCTCACTTTATTGCGCTTTGCAGAAATCATGTTTTTTTGTGTTTTTTTTTTTTTTTTTTTTTTACAAATTGAAGGTTTTTGCCAACCCTGCATCAAGTACGTCTATTGGTGCCTTTTTTCCCACAGCATGCATTCAATTCGTGTCTCTGTCACATGTTAATTAAGCTATGCATATTGTTCTTTTAGACATAATGCTATTGCACACTTAACAGACTACAGTACAGTGTAAACAGATTTTATATGCACTGGGAAACCAAAAAATTCACATGACTTGCTTTACTGAGATACTTGCTTTTTTGCAGAGGCCTGGAACCCACCCTGCAGTATCTCTGAGGTATGCCTGCACAGTTGTCATCCCCTGCCCGAACCTCTACCCACTTAGAAGAGTTTTTCCGAAGTTATACTCTGTCCTGGATACATGACCATAGGGCATAAGTTCAGTGCTAGCACCATCTTTTCAAACACATCACTCAGAAAGCAGCAACATTTCTGCCTTGAGCAAAGCCTACCTGTCCACGTCCTCCAGGTTATCCGCTGGAGACCCTAGCTGATCACGAAGCCTCTGCCGTTCTGGTGTGCCAACACAGAAGTGGTCATTGCCAACGGTAATTCTTAAGCTCTGTTCCAAGGAAGAGTCAGAACGGAGACCAGGAGAGCGTGTCTACAAAAATAAAAGATAATATGGTAGGCATGTAGAGTTAAGACACCCTTACCCCAAAAATATTCTCTTTCCTGTCAGAAAGTTATGGTCCAACAAGGTAAGAAATGGCTATGGTAAGATACTACTCCAAAAATAAAGTACTTTTAAAAAATTACCATGTTTGGAAAGATGAAAACCCACACCTCCAGGCATCCCATGAGTGACCGACCTCTCATCATTTCATTTACTAATGCTAGACACAGGAATAGAGAGGTGAATCAAGTCCCTGCTCTCAGAATCTACATATTTTAGTGAAGAAGGCAAGCCAAAAGCAGGCTTAAAAAAAATACTTCTGCTAGCGATAGTCATTAAAATATGATAATGTAAAAGAGGCTGGGGAAAAGGAGCTACATAAGATGGCTAAAGAAGACTTTTCTGAAGTGGTATCATTCCAGAGGCCTTAATGATGAGCCACTAGCCTTACAAAGAATAGGTGGAAAAATGTTTCAGGCAAAGGGAAGAGCATCCTTGGTAATGAACTTAGTCTATTTATTTTGAGTAATGGACAGAAGGCCAGTGTGGATGTAGCAAAGTGACAGCTGAAGAGAAGATAGGCAGAGGCTATGGCCAAGAAATTTGGATTTTATTCTTAGTGTAATAAGTTACAGGAAGCTTTTAAGCAGGGAAGTGATGTGATATGACTACATTCTTCCTCCACATGGTCACATGGTTCACATTCTCACCTCCTTCAGGTCTTTATTCAAAAATCACCTTAGGTCTTCCCTAGCCACCTTATCAAAAACTTTAACTCCCTTCTCTGCTTGATTTTCTTCTTAGCACTTAATCACATTTAAAACATAATAGCATTTTGGTTCTCTATTTTATTTATCTGACTCCCCCTACTAGAATATAAGCTCTATGAGGGCAGGGGTTTTTGTTTGGTTTGTTCACTGTTGTATCCCCAGTGCCCAGAACAGTGCCTAGTACATGGGAGATGCTCAAAAAATATCTGTCAAATACACAAAATGAAAGTTTTAAAAAATTATTTTGGCTGTTGTATAAAGAATAAACTGGACACTAGCAAGAGTGGAATGTAAAGGAGTTTAATGCAATAATCCAGTCAAGAGGTACAAGCGCTTATTTCAGAGTGAAGGCAGGAGAACAGTTTTTGGGATGTATTTTGGAGGCAGAGCTGATACAGTTGCTGATGGACTGGCCACGAGAAGAAGGGAGACAAAGATGACTATTTCTGACTTGAGCAATGGATGATGCCACTTACTGAGACAGAGAAAACTGGGACAAATAAATTGTGCATTGGAGGAGAGAGGGGTTGTGGAAATAAGCATTCTGTTCTCCTTGCTTCACCTGTAGTGACTGACATTCAGACTGACACTGCTCAGCTTCGAAAATCTAAACAGAGGGACAAACCAATTAAGCTCTGAGCAGAGTATCCAGAACACTTGGATACATATTAGAGAGCCACTCAAGAAAACAGAAACTTTGTCACTGGGTTAAAAAAAAGATTGGTGAACTGAAAATAAAAACAAATTCTAAAACCGGACCCCACCCAGAGACTCTTCTACAGTGGGGGGTTATGGTGAGAAGTCAATGTTGTGTCTAAACTAAACTTCTTAACCTCCTGCTCTGTCTCTCTAGATGCAAAATTTAACATTCAAAATCATGGGCTTTGGGAAACTGGCGTTTCTGAGTTAAATCACAGCTCCATCACTTCTTGGCTGTGTGACCTTGGTCAAGCTACTCAAACCTCTCTGGGATCCCTCAATGTACAATAAGGCATAATATTAATTGTTTCACCTCATAGCCTTGTGAGGATGAAAAGAGAATGTATTATGCTAAGGGCTAAACATAACTGCTGGCATTTAGCTCAATAAATGGTAGTAGCTATTACAACGACACGTTTTGCCTACTCTTTCACAGAAGCAGCTCCAATTTGGATAGCTAACATTTTCCTCTAGGTGTCTACACTGGTTACGATTTCAGGCAACTCTAACTGGCCACAAAGATAGACATTACAGCCTCTCTTCTAAGCCCGAGGGCGCAGCTTGGGCCTAAGGGGATTCAAAACCATAGAACTCCGAGGAAATGTCAACTATCCAAAAAGGACTAGCACACGATTTGGACGAAATTCCCCCTCCACCTGGCAAACTTTCCCACACCTCACCCACAGCGAGGGAAACAGTCTTTTCCTAGGAAACGGACCACTCTCTCCCGACGGGGCGCCCGTGCAGGTCCTGGGTCCGTTATTGTGTCAAGAAGCTGCCGGGGCGCCCCCAGGCTCTAAGCGTCGCTGAAGGAAACCCGGGAGGTGAGGAGGAGTGTTTGGTTTGGGGATCCTGGCCTCAAGGCCTCAGGGCACGCCGACTACGGGAGTTTATAGAAGCGGAAACCGGGACTAGGGGGCCGGGTCATAGAAGGGTCCCGGGCGAGGGGTGGCATTACCCGGCTGCCGCTGTCGCCTGGATGTTCTCCGCGGCCGTCCCGAGCGAAGTCAGCGCGGGACTCCCCGCGGCTGCTGCCTCGGAAGCTGGTCTGGCCGGGCGGGAAGAGTCGTCTGCCCCGCGGCGGCGACGGTGATCCGCGACGGGCCCGCGGCGACGACGGGGATCCGCGACGGGCCCGCGGCGGCGACGGGGAGGCACGGCGGCCGCGGGGAGGCGACGGGGATCCGCGGCGACCCCGCGGCGGCGACGGCGAGGCCCGGCGGCCGCGGTGCCCTGAGGGCGAGCGGGGCCGGCGGGCCGGAGTCCGCGACGAGGAGGAGCCAGAGGAGGGCGGCGAGGCGCGGCGAGCTGGGCCAGACGAGGAGCCGGAGCTGCGGCCGGTACGCGGGCCGCCTCCGCCGCTGTCTTTAGGCCGGTGCGAAGAGACCGAAGAGCGGGCGCCGCTGCGGTACATGGCTCCGGCAGCAGCGGCCACAGGGGCAGCTCCAACCCGGCGGCCCCTTGGACGCCCGCCCCGAGTGCGCCGCCGCAGCTGCAGCCACCGCCGCCACAGCCGCCGCCACAGCCGCCGCGCGCCGCCCCCGCAGCAGGAGCAGCCCCCTCCCCTCCGCCCCGCGCCGCCTCAGGGGCCCGGCCGAGCGCGCGGCCGCGGCCGGCGGTTTGAAGGCGCGAGTACGCGCCCGACACGCCCCCCCCGGTCCTCGTCGTCCGGAGACTCACGGCTCCTCCACTCACGGCGCCGCCACAAGAGCCAGGGCAGGAGGGGAGGAGCGCAGAAACTGCCGCTAGCCTGAACCAAGGGCGGAGAAGTGAAGCGCGCGCGCGACCTGTGCGCCTCACGCTCCGCCTCCAGGCCGGCAAGATGGCGGCTGTTGAACGGCCCACTTCCCCCAGTCCCCCGGCGACCACGTGACACTGGGGGCCTCCACACGGGGCGAGATAGGGGCGGAAGAGAAGGGATTAGCGGGAAAGGAGCAAGGTCTAACAGGGATAACCGAGGTTTCGAGATGGGACGGGCTTGGAGGTGGTGGGTGCATCTTCCTCCTCTCTCTGCCAGCCCTGTTAATTTATGTGAGGACAATAAATGCTTATGAATATACTGTAAATAATCCCAAAACATTAGCTAACCTGTAGGTTACGCATCTTGGCAGTGGCACTGACCGAAGTCCTGTCCCCCACAGAAGAAGGACAACAACCATTGGCCTACTTTCCGGTTTGCCTGATTGGCAAGAATCAAACCCAAAAAAGACATCAGAATAAATTTTCTAGAAGGCTGTGTCCTTCCGAACCAGCGCACCAGTGGTCATGGTGAAGGGTACTCACCGCGAGGGGCTTACATCATGACAGACAGGAGGCCTGGAGAGGTTTTGTTGAGCGATTCAGAACCACAATCTATGACTATTAATTTTCCTAGAAGCCTGGCTGTAGTAGGTAAGCCCAGTCTCAGGGCCCTACATCCTTAGTTCAAAAGTGAAGAAAAGACAACACAGAAAAAAGTATATACATTAGTCAAAACATACTAAAAAAATCTATACCCTAATCTTTGCAATAAAACAATGGCCTAAACATTTTCCATCTATCAACCAGAAAAACAAAACCTGAAATTCATATAAAAATCATGTTTCTGATTCTAAAGCAAAGGCAGAACAAAAATTTGATTATATAAAATTCTATTTTCTAATTTATATTTCTACATCAAATTGAAAATGTGTCCCATTTCTTATGTTTGTTTTATGCCATATGCTTACATCATAGCTTGGTAAAAATAAAGATTTTTAGTAGTTGATTATTTTTAAACCAAGCTTGCTTCACCCTTTAACATTAACTGCCTACAAGCATTTGAATTTCCAGTGTCTGACTTTTGGGTTTTGTGGCTTGTTTAAGGAAGCTTTTATGATACCAAGGTTGTTAACCTATTTTTCTTACTTTTTAAATACTTTCATAATTTTGTTTTCCATATTTAGTATATCTGGAATTTTGTGTGTGAAGTCTCACATAATCCATTGAATTTAAATCCAAAATTATTTTTTTAAATGAAGAGCGAATTTTGTTAAAAACTTGAATTCCGATTACATATACCAGGGAACAATGGTGAAAGAATGAATTACCCAGCTAATAAATGAACTGGATCAAATATCCATTCTTCACATCTCATTTCAGTCCTATTTTTTCTTTTGATTGTGTAGTGTATTTTAAATGAAGAGATTTAAAATGTTATTTCATTGTCCTTAAAACTAAACACCATGATTTTTGATGGAAATGAAAGAGAATTAAGCAGTCTGAAAGAGTGATGGCTCTTAACTAGAAAATATGGGTTATTTGCAAGGCTTCTAAGCAAATTGGAACATATTTCAAATTAAGTATGTCCTGTGAAACAGAGATATGCACTCAAGAGATTGAGATATGTGAGCCCAGTAACATAAATGGCTTATCTGGGAAGGGCAACCATTATGTAAGTGAATCTGCCAGGTAAAATAGCCTGGAGAAGTTGATTTTAGTCCTCTTTGACTAAGGAGGACGAGGAAATGTAGGAGACATTAGTCCTTGGCCTTGGTTCATTCCATGGAAAACTCACTCCCTTGGGGACCCATTCCCCTCTGCACATCTGTTCCAGTTTGCTAATGCTGCCATTATGCAAAATACCAGAAATGGACTGACTTTTATCAAGGGGGTTTATTTGGTTACAAAGTTAGTCTTAAGGCCATAAAAGTGTCCAAGCTAAGGCGTCAACAATAGTATACCTTCACAGAAGAATGGCCAGTGGTGTCTGGAACACCTCTATTGTCTGGGAAGGCACGTGGCTGGCATCTTCTTCCTTTGCTCCCAGGTTGTATTTCAAAATGGGTTTCTCCCAGGAAGATTCTCTCTAGATATCTGGGGGTATTTTCTTAGTTTCTCCCAGGCAAACTCTGGAGTAGCAAAAATCTATGTTCAATGGCCATCTTTAAAATGTCTCTCTTGGCTGCAGCAGCACTCTGTGTTCTGTCTGTGTTCTTATATAGGATTCCAGTGATTAAATCAGAGACCCATGCTGAATGAGCAGGGCCACATTTCCATGGAAACATTCAATCAAGAGGTCATACCCTAATCAAAGGTGTCACTCACAGTTGGGTGGGTCACATCTCCATGGAAACACTCAGTCAAAAGGTTCCAACCTAATCAATATTAATACATCTGCCCCCACAAGATTGCATTAAAAAACATGGTGTTTTGGGGGATATAATACATCCAAACCAGCACAGCATCCTTCATGAGGAAAGACCCCTTTTAAATGACCCCAGGTTGGTTTCCTTCCAGGTATACCTGACTGACAGGACAACTCATGTATCTTTTCCCTGCTGGCAAGGGCAGTGCAGTTAGCTACTGTATGGGTTTGTATATATTATGTCCCCCAGAAAAAGCCATGTTCTTTGATGCAGTCTTGTGGGGGCAGATATATATATGGGGATTCAGCTGGAACGTTTGGATTAGGTTGTTTCCATGGAAATGCGCCTCACCCAACTGTGGGTGATAACTCTGATTGGATAGTTTCCATGGAGGTGTGGCCCTACCCATTCAGCATGAACCTTGATTAGTTTACTAGAGCACTATATAAGCTCAGACAGAAGGAGCAGCTTGCTACAGCCAAGAGGGACACTTTGAAGAATGCACAGAAGCTGAGAGAGCAGCTGCAGATGAGAGACAGTTAGAAAATGGCCGTTGAAAGCAGGCTTTTGCTCCAGAGAAGCTAAGAGAGGACAAACGCCCCAAAAGCAAGTGAGAGTGACATTTTTGAGGAACTGCAGCCTAGAGAGGAATGTCCTGGGAGAAAACCATTTTGAACCCAGAACTTTGGAGCGGATGCCAGCCACATGCCTTCCCAGCTAACAGAGGTTTTCCAGATGCCATTGGCCTTTCTCCAGTGAAGATACCCTTTGTTGATGGACATTTAATGGCCTCAAGACTGTAACTATGTAACCAAATAAACCCTCTTTTAAAAGCCAATCCATCTTTGGTGTTTTGCATTCCGGCAGTATTAGCAAACTAGAACAGCTACCCATCCTACCACCCTACTCTACCATTCCAGGGCAGCTAGTCAGTCAACCAAGGGATACAGTTAAGAGTCAGAAACAAACCCATGCCTGATATAGAACAAAGGTGGCACTGCAGAGCACTGAGAAATAGAAGATGTTCTCAATAAATGGTGCTAGGCCGACTGTATATATCAATACGGAAAAAAATGAATCTTAACCTTTATCTCACACCATACATAAAAATTAATATTAGATTGATCATAGATTCACATGTAAATTTTACATTGTAAAATATAAAACAACAAAGTTTCTAGAAGATAACATAGGATAACATCGTCATGACCTTTGGTATTGAAAGATGTATTAGAAATAAAAAAAGCACTAACCATAAAGGAAACAACTGGTAAATTAGACTACATTAAAATTAGAAACTTTGGTTGATCAAAAGACACCATTAAGAGAGTGAAAATATAAGCCATGGAATGGGAGATAATATTTGCAAAATGTTTAACCGGCAAAGAATATGTAAAGAATATATCCAGAATATACAAAGAACCCTTGTACATCAATAAGAAAAGTATAGGCAATCTAATTTAAAAATGGGCCAAAGACTTGAACAAGCACATCCAGGCTGTCCAGTAGAGATTGAGTATATGTTAAATTACTCAACTTTCTTAGTTATCAGGGAAATGGAAGGAGATATACTACACATTTACTAAAATAATTAAAATTTAAAATAGTGATAATTCCAAGTGTAATCAAGGGCATAGAGCTATGGGAACTCTCACCTAAAAGTTGAGGGAGTGTAAATTTGTACAACCACTGTGGAAATTTTTTTGGCAGTACTTCCCATCAGAATTGGGTACATACATGTATCAAAAAGGCATGTACTTAAGTTTATCTCTCGGAAAGTTAAATCCACCAGAGTGTTCCTATGCCAGACAAGACCTAAAACCCAGAGGCAAGAGCCTCTTTAAGAAAGACAATCAGATGCAGCTCCCTTTCTGATAATGATGACACCCCTTTTCAATATAAAGTAGTTAGGGTGGTCTCTGCCTAGACACCCCTGAAGATCAAGAAAGTGATTGAGAGGAAGGGGGAGTGACAAACAAGATAGGATTTAACAAAGGATTAAAAATGCTGCACTTTATATAAATATATATATTTTTAGATGCTAGGTATAAGAATAGCTAGAAGAAAATAACTGAAAGGGTGGAACTGTAACCCATAACATTCTTTGAAATTTGCTCTATAGCTACTCATTAAATTGTGCTTTGAAAATTATCATCTTTCTGCATATATCTTATATTTTGCAATAAGGAAAGAATTGAAACTGTGGAACTGCAACCCATAACATTCTTTGAAATTACTTATGTAACTACTTGTTAAATTGTACTTTAAAAGTTGTCAACTTCATGTATATGCTATATTTTACAATTGTGAAACTGTAACCCATAACATTCTTTGAAAATTTCCCTCTAACTCCTTGTTAAGTTGTACTTTGAAAGTTATCACTGTTATGTATATATGTTAAATTTCACAATAAAAAAAGATGTACAAAACTTTTCATATAGAATATTTAGGATAGTAAAAAATTTCAGCTATAAAATGAATACATTGTAGCATATTCATACAATGGAATAATATATAACAATAAAAAAGAATATATGTAATATATGTAATAGCATATAGCTGTATGTAGTAACAGATTAATTTCACAGATACAATGTTGCACCAATGAAGTCAGGCACAGAAAAATAGAAACTTTATAGTTTTATGTATACCAAGTTCAAAACTAGGCAAAACAAACCTATGGTGTATGGAATTCCAACATTGGTGGACTGATGAGGTGGTCCTGATTGGTAGGAGACATGAAGGAGGCTTCTGGGATCCTGCTAAAGTTCTATTTCTTGATTTACATGTGTTCACCTTGCGATAATTCATCCAACTGTACAACTTATGTTTTTAGTACATTTCTGTAGGTTTGGTTTCAATTTTTAAAGTTTGTTAAAAGAAGAAGTGAACCCTAATGTAAACTATGGACTTTAGTTAATAGTGTAATTATAAAATATCATTTCATCAGTTGTAACAAAAGTACACTAATACAAACTATTACTAAAAAGGAAAACTGGTGTGTGGGGGATAAAATATGGGATGTCTGTATTTTCTACATGATTTTTTTATAAACCTACAACTTCTCTAATTTAAAAAAGAAAAAAAGGAAGGAATAGAAGGAGATGAAGACACAGTCCCTGCTCTCATAGAATTTAAGAACAAGCTGAGGAACTGTATGTACTGAGAACATATAGTAAGGAAATTTGATATAGTCAGAGAAGTCAGGGAGGACTTCTCTGAGAAGTGATGTTTGACTTGCGATCTGAAGGTGAATAGGAGATAAAAGTGGAAAATAAAACCTTCTATGCAAAGGGAACACCTAATCCAGTGCTTTGCAACTTTCTTCACCTTTTTCAACATCTGTGGCTCTTGCCACCCCACCTCCTCTGCCCAGGGCTGAGTGAAATAAATTCTCAACACACCTGCAACCTATTCCTGGCATAAAGTTTGGGAAGTTCTGCATATGCAAAGGCCCTATGGCAAAAGAGCCTGAGGTGATTTGGGGGCCCAGAAAGCAAGCTAGTGTAACATGGAGCAGAAAGCAAAAGGGAGAATCGTGGGAAATGGAGCTGGAGAGGTAGGTGGGAGTTGACCATGTCCACTATGTTATATATTTTTAATCTTTGTCCATGCCTGTGTGCAAACTGTACTTGACCAATCATTTAATCCTGTTGTATGTATTTTTAACTCCCAGATTAATGAGGTGCACCTGGCCAAGATGAGGTGGTCATTAGCATATGTAAAAACTAGCCCATGTGCCCAATGACTCCAGTTGGACCAAGATAGGGACAGTTAGCCCTCTGGAAAGAATGATGCACTACTCAATTCA
>PVKY010007632.1:0-14744 GCA_004027775.1 Bradypus variegatus
TGATACGATTATGTTTGATACCACTCAGGATTTACAAATATCAGACGTTTTTAAAAAATCAATCTTGCTTTTTATTTTTTCCATTAAGAAAGTACAGATTATTATCTTTAATCCTCATCCAAGTAACTCTACATGCAACTTTGGTGATTGACCTTGAAGTTTAAATTATGGGAAGTTTTGTAATGTGAATAACTGTGTGGTGGTAACACAGCCATAATAATGATTGTCCCCACATAATGAGAGTAACTTTGGTTTATCATCCCAAAAGAGTATGCTAAACTTTTGAGGGAATATAAGTGAGTATGTATTAGGATAATCAAAATTATACTTGATGAAGTCATATGTCTCTACTACTTTGAGCCTTGACTTATCTAACTAGAGTTAGGGCTAAGTAGTTGTTATATTAAGTGCCTTAAAATATTCAATTCCTAGGAATCTCTTAAAAACATAAAGATTCAGAAAAAAATTATGAGGATATTATTTATAGTAGCATTAAAATTAGAAGGCATCTAAATTTCTGAGTAGGAGAATGATTAGATTAAGTGTAGGGTTTTCATAAAATGAACTTTTTTTTATCCAACAGTTGACTTTGTGATTGCTTAATGGTATAGGTAAATGTGTATAAACTAATGCTAAAGAATATAAAATTACCTATAATACAGAAAGCAGTAATCTAGAATCTAAATTAAGTTCATGCAGTTTAATCTTCAGCTAGTTCCTTTGTACAAATTCAATGACTAAAGAAGATTAAACAGTCTGGTAGTTGTTTGGAACCAGTTTCTCTATGGGTATTCCAGTTTCAGAGGCCACTAAATTCACTTTATTCTTCTTGTTGCAAGTACATTCCTGAAAGCACTACTTTTATCACTTTACTCCCCTACTCAAAATCTTCATGCATACTTTGGAGACATTGCAAACCTGGTTCCAACCACTGCGATAAAGCTAGTCACAGGAATTTTTTGGTTTCCCAGTGCCTATAAGTTAGATTTATATAATACTGTAGTCTATTAAGTGTGCAATAGCATTATGTCTAAACAAACAAACCAAAGAAAATGATGTACAGACCTTAATTAAAATTCCAACAGGTTGTTGGAAAAAGGGTGCCAATAAACTAGCTCCATGCAGACTTCCCTTTAATTTGAAAAAAACACAGTATCTGTGAAATGCAGTAAAACAAGGTGTGCCTGTACCTGGGAATTCGTAAGTCCATTACAGTTCCATAAGTCCTTTTCTTTCTAATCTAGAATTCCAAGCTCATTTATCATGTCCATGAAAGAGCCCTTGTTTACAGTTTGACGCTTTGTGCCTTTCCCCTCACCATAACTACCTTAACCTAGAATGGCCTTCCATCTTTCCCTCCATTATTCCTAAGTCTGTCTTTCAAACACATCCAGGCTGGCCTTCATTTGACCACTTCAGCTCTCCACTAGCCTTTTTTTCTTTTGTCTGTCTAGTATGCTTATAAAGTTGTAACACATGTATTTACTCAGGCATTTACCTTGTCATGTCTAAATTGTAAACTACTTGAAGGCAGTGATCATATATACTAATTTGTCTTGGAAGCCAAAAAAGGTTACAGCTGAGTCTAAATGTCCTGTCTATGGTGGTTGGTCAGTAAAACGCCCTGGTTGTTTTGTAATGGTTGGGTATGTTCTAGGTACTCTGAAGGTACAAAACACAGTACTCAGTTTATACTCTTCTAGGAGTTGCTGAGAAAACTAGGAGAAACTTCCTGGAGAAATGTTGGCCAACTGGTTTGTAGCTCCACAAACATTTTGTCATATTTCCCTGCTACTGCCCACCAAGCAAGGGGCAGGCTCTGGGGGCAGGAGCTGGAGGGACTGGAAGAATCACTTTGCTTTAACCATGGCCGTAGGGAAGAAGCAGAGCCACTGCCTTTTTGCTCAAACACCATCTGCTTCTGCCCGCCTCCTCACCCAGGTGCCACTGCAGGCGCACTCCAGGTGTGTTGGAGTTGATTCAGAGGTTTAAATACACTCAAGATTACAGAAACACATGGCGATTTAGGCATCACTGTGGACTTCATTTAGTTTAAGAAGACTAGGTTATACTCTTACAGGGACTAAAAATAGAGGAAACGATCCATGATAACTTGAGCCAAAAGACCGTAAAGGGTGATAGTGGCAGAATCTCAAATCTTATCCCAGGTATGAAATTAGGTTATGTTGCTATTCTCCATTAACAGACATTCCAGGCTTAACTTACATCAGGCAAGAAGGGCAAATCCATAGTTGTGTTTTAAGGAAAGAAGCTTTATTAGAACTGTCTAGTTTAAACTTAATTGTGTGTAGAGATTAGAGTGTCACTAGTCATTTCTTCAAGATATGAGCATCTTAGCTGCTAATATCTCTGGGGTTTATACAGGCATGCCTCATTGTGTTGCACATTGCCCTATTGTATTTTGCAGATATTCCATTTTTTATAAATTGAAAGTTTATGGCAACCTTGCATCGAGCAAGTCTGTCAGGCACCATTGTTCCAACAGCATGTGGTCACTTCGTGTCTCTGTCTCACATTTTAGTTAAAGTGTGTTTTTAGACACAATGCTGTTGTACACTTACTTGACTACAGTGTAGTGTAAGCAAAATTTATATATACACTGGGAAACCAAAAAATTTGTGTGACTTGCTTTTTTGTGATATTTGCTTTATTGCCGAGGCTTGGAACCGAACCTGCAGTATCTTCAAAGTATGCGTGTAACACTGACAGATAGAACTGGGCTTGATCAAAGCCAGATGCTTCAAGTTTGCACCCCATGAGCTGGCCCTGTATGGCCCAAGTCCAAACCCACAGTGTGTATTCTCTGGTGAGCCTCTCTATGCCACAGCTGTCAGATTTTTAAGTTGTTAATTTTGATTCCTTTCTCCATCAGTGGAAATCATGTCTCTCAGGAAAGGTATGTGGGCAGTATTTTAGGGGCTTTTACATATCTGAGAATGTATTTCTCTTGTCTTTATATGAAGGACACATTGACTTTTATCATTCGTAGGTTACAAGCTTTTCTCCAAATTCTGCAGGTATTACTCAATTGTTTTCTAGCTTTTAAGGAAGCAGAAAAGTTTAAGACAAGCATGATTTTCCTATCTATAAAGACAACCTGTTTGTTTGTTTGTTTTGTGTTTGTTTTACAGTTGTTATCCTTACCTTAGTAAGGTACAGAACAATATTTTATTGCCTAACTACATGTAAAAATTTCCCCAAATGTATTCCTTATGTAAATATCACTTATATGGGATAATTCCCAGTCTTATCCTAGGTAGAGAAAGCAGTTTACCGACATATCAGGGTGCAAAACCTCTCTTCTAATTGATTGGCTGGTTCCTGACTTTCTCCTAAGATTTTTTGAGTTTTCAATTTAAACCTTATATTAAAATGTAAACGCTCCCATGTCAGGGGCGTAGGGTCCCATTTTGCCATCATAAAAACACAGAAAGAATAGAAGGCAACCTGTTTTTTCCTGTCTGTATTCGAATAGGATATGTTTCTTATTATTTAAACAAGTTCACATAAAAAACTTTATTTTGCCTAAAACGTATTGAAACCATTGTTTTTGCCATCTCAGGATTTTTTTTCACCATAATTTTTTTTGTTTGTTTAGATTTTTCTAATTTCATTTTTGGAACCAAAGAACTCTCTTGAATCTTTAATGTGCTCTCCACAGTGCTGATTCCATAAGACTTGGTGAATCACTGGAGGAAGAAGCTAAGGGACTAGGAATATTCTTCTGTGACTTGTTTTTGGGGGCTCCAAAGGCAGCATATACTTGCAGAGTGGGAGGAGAAGCTGTTAATGAACAGCAGATGGGATCTTTCGTGTTCCAGATGTTGGAAAGAATGCTGTACCTAAAAGAGAATAAGGCTCACACAATTGTGGAGGAGGGAAGAATTTATTCACAATCTTGCAAGAATGGATGCACAGCCAAAAACGTGGCAGGCCCACCAAACAATAGAACACAGCAGTGTTTATATCCTAGGCCTAACATGCAAGTCCCTCCCCTGATTCTCCATTGGCTAGATACTCCAGAGGGTACAGCCTATCTGAGAGAGCTAACTAGCCTGCCTTTGGATTTTAAATTGTACAGCCTATCCAAGAGAGCTAACTAGTCTGCCTTTGGGAAGAAGCTAGTGCCAACTCTGGGTTTACATCAGGGGCCCTCTCCTTCCCTTGAACCGTGGAGCCCATTTGAGCCAGTCTTGTCTAGTTTCCATTTTTCCTACTCCATGTTGCTTTTATATGAAAGCTAAACTTAATCCTTTCTTGCACATATACCTACTGAACAATCTTAAGTGGTGAAGTCCTAGTCTAGTTTGATATGTGGATGTTGGAAGGCAGAAAATGTCTTGATAGAAATTATAAATTTGAGGTCCATCACCTAATGAATGTGAAGGATATTGCCCAGATAAATGGTGTAGACTAAGGAGAGAACCTACATTTAGATTTGAGAAAAAGAGGAGCTTATGAATGAGACTAAGAAGCAATCGCCATGACAGGAAGACCGAAATAGAAGAAATGGAGTTGGAAATGAAGGTTTTAAAAGAGTTTAAAGAGAAGCAGGAGGTGAATAGTGGAGTTATGGGCAGCAGAGAATGAGAACCTGGAAGTTATCAGTAGGAGCTCATCGATGATTTTAATGTGAGTGCTGTGGGGATGGGAGGGCAGTAAGTGAACAGAGGCAGTGACTGTTTTAACACAGTTTCCAGGCAAAGGGCAGGAGAGAAGTTGTGCAGATATTATAGAGGTTTATTTTTTTAATGGCATATCTATATGCTGAAGGAAAGGGTCTCTGGAGAGGGCAGTTAAATGTGCAGGAAAGAGAATGCCAGTTGAAAAACACCATCAGTCCTCATCATTCACAGGTAATGAATTTGCAAATTCACTGATTTGCTAAAGTTTATTTGTAACCTCCAAATCAGTACTCATGATACTGTCACAATCATTTGCAGACATGCAGGACAGTGAAACATTTGAATTGCATGATGTGTACATTCCCGGCTGATGTCAAACAAGGTGACACTATGACTTCCTATTACTGCTCTCATACAGTAAACAAGTGTCCTTTTCATGTTTCACAATTTTTGTGATTTTTTTTCTGGTGACTGTTGTTTAAAGAGGCCCCAGGTGTAGTGCTGAAGTGCTGTCTAGTGCTCCTAAGTGCAGGAAGGCTGGGATGCCCCTTATGGAGAAAGCACATGTGTTAGGTGAGCTCTGTTCAGGCATGAGTTGCAGTGCTGTTGACCATGAGGTCAATGCTAATGTACGAACAATATCTATTAAATAAATTGCCTTTAAGCAGAGACATCCAGACTATAAGGTTACGTATTGATCGTTATATATTGACAAAAATGTGATGAGAGGCTGGCAGAACCTAGCCTTGCTTTTCCCTCAGAGCAGTGGTTCAGTACCTGCTAATTTAGTGTTCGTGGCAACTTGATAGAAAATGACCAGAAGGAAAACTGTTCATTTTGTGATGAAGAGTCTTAAAAAGGGCAGGATTAGCTCTAGAACACAGGTAAAGGATTAGCCTTTGAATGAGGGACGATTCATTTTCTGAGGAAGAAGTTAATGATGGGGGTGGAGGCAGGTAACCTTGGAAGAGAGAAGGTTGAAATTGAGAAAATCCCCCTCAGAGCTTTGGTTCATTTTAAAGGGTGAGGGGGATAGTGTCATCTAATTATTTATTCATTCAGCAGATATTTATTGACTGCCTCCTATGTGCCAGCCATTTTTTTTGATACTTGGAATGCAGCACTGAACCAAACAGAAAAAAAAAACCTCTCTCCTTGCGGGTCTATAAATAATAAACACAAGAAGTAAGTTGTGTAGGAAGCTAGATTGTAAATGCTGTGAGAAAAAGAAAGCAAATAGAGGAAGGTTAAAGAAAATGGGGGTGCAGGGGAGGGGAGGGCTGGGAGGGAGTTGCAGTGTTAAATAGGAGGGTCCAGGGAGGCCTCATGGAGAAGGAGACATGAGGACAAAGACTTGTAGGAGGCGAAGGAGTTAGCCTCGCAGGTATCTGGGTTATGACTATATGCCAAGCAGAGGGAACACCTAGTTCAAAATTCTTTCAAAAACAAACGTTGGCATTACAAGAGCTGGAGGCTGGTGTGACAGGAGCAGACTGAGCAAGAAGACTGAGCAGGCAGTGGGGTCAGAGAGGAAAGGGAGCAGAGCATGTAGGCCAGGAAGGTGATTGTAAGTGGGGGGCTCTTACTCTGAGAAAAGTCTGAGGAGAAAGGTGAGCTGACTTCCTTTGTTCATTCTATCCTCAGCTGAAAGTCAAGTTTGAGAGGCATGTAGCAGTGTGGCGAGGCGGGCTAGGACAGGCAGCTGGTGGGGCTGGGGTCCGTGCTGAGAGCCTTCCTGGGACGTGACAATGGCCCTCTTCATGTTGGCCCTTGTAATTCAAGTACTGTGCTGTAGAATTTAGGGGAGATAAAGACTTTAGAGCAAAACCAGGAGACGGAGCCATTAGACTGGAAGGAAAAGGGGTAGGTCAGGAACAGCCTACAAGAACTGGCAGAAACAGCTTTCCAAACGCTCCAGAAAAGAGTTAAAGAATTGCAGTAGCAGGGTGAGCACCAAATCAAGAAAACACCCACTGAAAAGTGGTAGGAGAATGGGGTGCGCTGCTGGCCCTCGTCAGCAGGGTGCAGAGCCACCCTTGTCCCAGGGCCTGGTCCCGGTTCCCGAGGGAGCAGAGTAACCTCGTGCACATCTGGGAGCACGTGTGTCTGGCCCAGTCCCACTGGAGGTGGCCCGAGGGACCTGCTGTCCGTTCTGGTAGAAGGCAGCAAGCGGAGCTATGAATCGCTGTGGGAGAGCAGGCGGGTGGCGGAAGTGGAACCCTGGGGCCATGGGACCGATGTTAATCACTGCGGGCCACCCTTGTGCCCTACAGAACCAGATTCTCTGAAAAGAGGCAAAGACACAAGTGTTTGGTGTAAATGAATATATTTATCTAGTAATTTTGAAAATACCATTTTACTGATTTTCTTTAATACTGATAGAATTGACATTTAAGTCTGCTCTGGAATTATTAATAAAATTCCAAAATTATTCACTTGGGGGCATAATTAATCCAGAAGAATAAGAATTTAACAGTGACTATTGTTAAAATACCTTGTTTTTGTGGTTCAATTCTAGTGTTAGAAAGCCCCCAAAGCAGAATAGTTTGAAGGAGATGGGTAATGGTAATAGAAATTAAATTGAAGACATCAAATGCATTAGGGGGCAAGGAACAGCACAGAAAACCTGACGTGCTTTTGCTTTTCCTAAGCAGCAAATTAAATTTGCTTTAACGTGGCAGTCAAGGTGAGATTAAGAAAAAAAATCGGATAAATGTTAGGATGCTCTTAATATGTGGAAAGGAGAAAGTTTAAATTGCCTTTTATTTGATGATACTGAGAGAGCTTGCAGCACCAGAAGCAGTTCTTCACTTTCCCTTTCATTATGTTTCACCCTGATGAGATACGCGTCCATCCCTTCCTTACACCTGTATTTCAGGTTAAGTCTGTAAATATCAGTTGTATTTTACAAGGCAATAGTGTGGTTTTTAAAAATTAATAGGCTTTACTTTTTTAGAGAAATTTTAAGTTTGCAGAAAAATAAACCCTCTTCCCCTTGAATGCAGTTTGAATTAGTGTGGTTCGTTGTTACATTCGATGAACCAATATTGGTGCATCATTAACTGAAGTCCACAGTTTTCATCAGGGTTCGCCCTTGTGCTGTGCAGTTCTGTGAGCGTTGACAAATGCATCAGGGCTTGTTTCCACCATTGCAGCATCGCTCAGAATAATTTCACTGCCCTCATCCACTTTCTTCCACTGACATTTTTCCCCATAAACCCGCTGACAGCCACTGACCTTTTACTGTCCCTAGATTTGCCTTTTCCAGAATACCATATAGTTGGAGTCAGACCATATGTAGCCCTTTCAGACTGGCTACTTTGACTTAGCAGTTTAAGGTTGTTCCATGTCTTGTGTGGCTTTCTATCTGTGAATAATTTCCCATTGTATAGGTGTACCATTGTTGTTTGTTTACCCATTCACCTATTGAAGGATATTTTGTTTGCTTCCAGTTTTCAGCAATTATGGATAAAGCTACTGTAAACATTCATATGCAGGTTTTTGTGTGGACATAAGTTTCCAGCTCCTTTGGGTAAGTACCAGGGAGCACAGTTGCTAGATTTTCTGGGAAGCCTCTGGTTAAGTTTGTAAGATAGTGTCTTCCAGAGTGGCTGTACAGTTTGCATTCCCACCCACAGTCAGTGAGCGTTCCTGCTGCTCCAGGCCCTCCCCAGCATTTGCCATTGTCGGTGTGCTAGTGGGCGAGTTGCTTTCATTTCCAGTTTCCTAATGATGTGTTGTTGAGCATCTTTTCATATGCTTATTTGCCATTTGGGTATCTTCTGCAGTGAGGGATCTATTTGGATCTTTCGCCCAATTTATAATTGGGTTGTTTCCTTAATGTTTTTAAGAGTTCTTTGTCTATTTTGGATACCAGTCCTTTATCAGATATGTGTTTTGCAATTATTTTCTCCTGGTCTGTGGCTTGTGTTTTCATTCCCTTAGCAGTGTCTTGTAGAGCAGATTTTAGTTTTAATGAAGTCCATCCTGTCAATTTTTTCTTTCATGGATCATGATTTTTGGCATATCTAAGAAGTCATCACCAAAACTCAGGTCACCTAGGTTTTCTCTTATGTTATCTTCTAGAAGTTTTATAGTTCTGTTTTTCACATTTTTAAGTCTGTGATTCATGTTCAGTTAATGTTTGTGAAAGGTGTCAAGTCTGTGTCTAAATTCATTTTTCTGCATCTGGATGTCCAATTGTTCTAGTACCATTTGCTGAAAAGACTACCTTTTAATCTGTCTCCTTACATTATTGTGGAATTATTGTAGACAACATATTCTTGGGTCTTGCCTTCTTATTCACTCTCTCAGCCTCTATCTTTTTTTATTGGTAATTTATTGGTAGTTGGTTTTTTGGTAACTATTTATAGCTGTTTTCTATTTGGCTTTGTTGCATCTGTTTTTTGTTGCTTTTTTTTAACTTCCCCTCTTTTTTCTGTTTTCTTTGGTTTTAATTTAGCATTTTCTGTGATTTTTTTTCTCCTCTTTTTCCATATTAATTACACTTACCATTTAAAGTAATCTAAGTCCACTTTGAAATCAAGCTGTTTTGCTTCATGGGCTGTACAGGACCTTCAGCAGTGTTCCCGGTTTCCTCCTCTCATCCCTTCTGACTGCTTCATTCATTTCATTTATCCATAAGCCTAAATCACACAATCCACTGTTATTAATTTGCACAGTTATGTGTTAGATCAGTTAAAAGTAAGAAAAATAAAAGATTTTATTTTGCCTTCATTTGTTTATTGAACGCTCTTCCTTTCTTTGTGTATATCCCAGTTTCTGACTGATTTTCCTTCCTCTTAATAACTTAATATTTCTTGCAAGCAGGTGTACTAAAATTCCCCCGGTTTTGTTTACCTGAGGAAGTCTTTATTTATCCTTCACTTTTAAAAGATAATTTTCACTGGCTACAGAATTCTAGGTTGATGGGTTTTTTTTTCGACACTTGAAATATACCACACTCTTGTTGAAGTCTGATGTGGTTCTTATCCTTGTACCTTTTTACATAGGTAAGGTGTTTTTGTTTTTGTTTTTTTTCTTAACACACTGGCTTCCTTCAAGATTTTCTCATTGTCTTTGGTTTTCTGCTCTTTGAATATGGTCTGCCTAAGTGTAGATTATTTTGGTATTTATCTTGGTTGTTGTTCCCTTAGCTTTCTGGTTCTGTGTTTTAGCATCTGTCATTAACTTTGGAAAATTTTCAGCCATCATTTCTTTAAATATTTCTCCTCCTCCTTTCTCTCTTTCTTCTCTTTCTGGTATCCCGTTTCTGGTTATAGCATTTGTAATTGTCCCACACTTGTTGGATATTCTGTTCCATTTTTATCATTTTTTCTTTTTGCTTTTCTGTTTGGAAAGTTTCTGTTGATTTATCTTCGGGCTCATTGATTCCTTCCTTGGACTGGTCCAGCCTACTGATGGGTCCCTCACAGGTGTCCTTCATTTCAGTTACAGTGTTTTTTGGCTTCTGGTATTTCCTTGTGCTTCTTTCCATGTTGACTAACCTTACCCATGTTTTTGCATAATCCGCTTTTTCCATTAGACCCTTAGCATATTAATCATAGTTATTTTAAATTCCCATTTGATAATTCAGACCCTGTTATCTTTTCAGACTTTGTTTTTTCCTTGCCTTGCAGCGTGCCTTGTAATTTTGAATTCAAACCAGACATGCGTCGCTTATGTAATAGGAGCTGTGGTGAGCAAGCCTAAGGCAGCAGGGTTTTGTGTTTACCTGGCCAGGGGCTAGGCTGTCTACTGTCTGCGGTTTCTGTAGGCATTGGAGGCTCCTGTTTGCCCTAGTGTCCTGGTTTTGTCTGCTGCTGTGTTTGGGTTTCCCCCAGAGCTCTTTCTGAAATAGTGTGTGACTTGGAGCTGTCTCGTTGTGGTCCATTCTTATTGTACTGGGCCTGGTGGCATAGTGGTAAGGTTCCCTGAGGGGAAGCGGCCTGTAATCTCAGGATCAAAATTCCCATTTCTCAGTCAGCTTGAGTCCCAGGCTGTGGTCTTCAGCTCTCTTAGCCTCTTGTTTTTCCTCCGCTTTCATGAGACAGGAAGGCTGATGTGTCCTTCCCCTGGGGCAGGTAGGTCTGGCAAAGTAGTTGCATTTGAGGGCAGCTTTTGTTACTTAGAACAGAAAGCCCTGGCATGCTTCTAAATGATTATATTTCCTCTCTCCCTCCTGGAAGCCGAGGGGGGTTTTTCTCTTCTTGTCAGAGTAAGAACCTGGTGAGGTTCCTGGAGATAAACCCCAGGAAAGTAGTGTGCATTATATATAGACGGATCCCTAGAGTTTATAACTCTCAGTCCAGGCCATGCTCAGGCTCCGGCATAGGCAATGCATCTTAAATATATTCCTGCCAGCTCCAGGGATCCAGCGAGCTTTGGGTCTGTGCTTGCCTGTCCATAGCTTGGGAGACCAAAGGCAAAGGTGGTTTGCCCTGTGACCTCAGTTCTCTGATGAGAAAGAGTTGTTGATTTTCAGTTTTTCATCTTTTTCCTGGTCGTAAGGATTCAGTGAGAACTATGAGCTCTTTAGGTGTCAGAGCAGAAACTAGAAGTCTTCCCGTAATATACTTTAAAATTATTTTCTTAGTAAGGGAAGATTAAAATCAATTAGAATGGCAGCCATTCTAATTGGTGCGAGATGATATCTCATTGTGGTCTTAATTTTCATCTCCCTAATGTTAGAAACAAGCATTATACCTTAAAAATGTTCACCTGGTTGTGGAGGAGAAAAGAATTTATTCATGATCTTGCAAGAACAGACACATAGCCAGACACATTACAGGTGTGCCAAGAAAAGAACATGGATAGTTATGTCCTACCCCTAATATGCAGGTCCCTCCCGTTTCCCCGTTGACTGGGTACTCCAGAGGTTATAGCCTGTCCAAGAGAGCTGACTAGCTCGCCTTTGAGATTTTGAATTATACAGCCTATCAGAGAGAGTTAACTAGTTTAAATTTCCCGCCGAGAGTTCCCGCCTTTGATTATACCACATATCCCTTTACATTTCAGTAACCCTGGTTGTTTTTCCCATATAAGGAGCTGGCACTGATTCTAGGCTTACATCATGGCTCTCTCTCTCTCCTTCCCTTTACAGTGGAGCCTGTTTAAGCGAATTCTGCTGATATTTTCCCTATCCATGTTGCCTTTATGTGAAAGCTAAACTTAACCATTTCTTACACTAATAGTTAGTAAAGATGAACATTTTTTCATGTGTTTTTTAGCCATTTGTATTTCCTCTTCAATGAAATGTCTTTTCATATCTTTTGCCCGTTTTATGATTAGGCTGTTTTTACTACTGTTATTGAGTTGTAGGATTTCTTTATATGTGCAGGGTATCAGTCTTTTGCCAGACACATGGTTTCCAAATATTTTTTCCCATTGAGTTGGCTGTCTCTTCACTTTTATGACAAATACCTCTGAGGTACAGAAGCTTTTAATTTTGAGGAGTTCCCATTTATCTATTTTCTCTTTCATTGCTTGTGCTTTGGGTATAAGGCCTAAGAAGCGACCTCCTTAATACAAGGTCTTGAGGATGTTTCCCTACATTATCTTCTAGGAGTTTTTGGTACTGTCTCTTATATTGAGGTCTTTAATCCACTTTGAGTTAATTTTTTGCAGACTGTGAGGTAGGGGTCCTCTTTCATTCTCTTGAATATGGATATCCAGCTTTCCTAGCTCCATTTGTTGAAGAGACTGTTCTATCCCAGTTCAGTGGTTTGGGGAGCCTTATCAAAGATCAGTCAGCTGTATATCTGGAGGTCTGTTTCCAAATTCTCAATTCAATTCTATTGATCAATATGTTTATCTTTGTGCCAGTACCATGCTGTTTTGACTACTGTGGCTTTGTAGTAGTCTTCAAAGTCAGGAAGTCTAAGTGCTCCCTGTTTGTTTTTCTTTTTTAGAATGTTTTTGGCAACCTGAGGCCCCTTTAGCTTCCAAACAAATTTGATAACTAGCTTTTCCAAGTCTGCAAAGTAAGTTGTTGGAATTTTGAATAGAATTGCATTGAATCTGTAGATGAGTTTGGGTAGAATTGACATCTTTATGACCTTTAGCCTTCCTATCCATGAACACAGAATAATTTTCCATCTTTTTAGGTCCCCTTCTATTTCTTTTAGTAAAGTTATATAATATTCTATGTATAGGTCATTTACATCCTTGGTTAAGTTTATTCCTAGGTACTTGATTTTTTTTAGTTGCCGTTGTGAATGGAATCATTTTCTTGAGTGTCTCTTCAGTTAGGTCATTTCTAGTTTATAGGAAAGTTACAGACTTATGTGCATTGATCTTGTATCCCGCTACTTTGCTGAATTTGTTCATTAGCTCAAGTAGTTGTGAGGTTGATTTCTCAGGGTTTTCCAAATCTAAGATCATATCATCTGCAAAATAACGACAGTTTTTACTTCTTACTTTCCAATTTGGATGCCTTTTATTTCTTTGTCTTTCCAGATTGCTCTGGCTAGAACTTCTAGCACAATGTTGAACAACAGTGGTGACGTCGGGCATCCTTGTCTCATTCCCAATCTTAGAGGGAAGGCTGTCAGTCTCTCACCATTGATTACTATGCTGGCTGTGGGTTTTTCATATATGCCCTTTATTATATTGAGGTAGCTTCCTTCAATGCCTACCTTTTGATGTGTTTTTATCAAAAAGGGATGCTGGATTTTGTTGAATGCTTTTTCAGCATCTATTGAGATGATCATTTGTTTTTTCCCTTTTAATTTGTTAATGTGTTGTATTACATTGATTGATTTTCTTATGTTGAACCATGCTTTCATGCCTGGAACGAACCCTACTTGGTCATGGTGTATGATTTTTTTAATGTGTCTTTGGATTGATTTGCAAGTATTTTGTTGATAATTTTTGTATCTATATTCATGATAAGATTGGCCTGCAGTTTTCCTTTCTTGGAGCATCCTTACCTGGTTTGGTGTTAGAGTGATGTTAGCTTCATAAAATGAGTTAGGTAGTGTTCCATTTTCTTCAATGTTTTGAAAGAGATTAACTAAGATTGGTGTCAGTTCTTTTTGGAAAGTTAGTTAGAATTCCCCTGTGAAGCCTTCTGGCTCTGGGCATTTATTTGTGGGAAGCTTTTTGATGACTGATGGGATCTCTTTGCTTGTGATTGATTGGTTGAGGTCTGCTGTTTCTTTGCTGGTCAATCTAGGTTGGTCATGTGTTTCCAGGAAATTGTCCATTTCTTCTACATTATCCAGTTTGTTGGTAAATGGTTGTTCATAGTATCCTCTTACGATTTTTTGAATTTCCTCAGGATCCACAGTAATGTCCCCTCTCTCGCTTGTTATTTTGTTTATTTGGGTCTTCTCTCTTTCTGATTTTGTCAGTCTAGCTAAGGGCTTGTCAATCTTGTTGATCTTCTCAAAGAACCAACTTTCGGTTTTATTTAGTCTCTTTTTTTTTTTTGGTTCTCTGTGTCATTTATTTCTGCTTTAATCCTTGTTATTTCTTTTCTTCTGCTTGGTCTAGGATTGCTTTGCTGTTTATTTTCTAGCTTCTTCAGTTGTTCCACTAGTTCTTTGGTTTTAGCTCTTTCTTCCTTTTTAATGTATGCATTTAGAGCTCTGAATTTCCCCCTCAATACCACCTTCACTACATCCCATTAGTTTTGATATGTTGTGCTCTTATTTTCATTCATCTTTAGATATTTAGCAATTTCTCTTGCTATTTCTTCTTTAACCACTGATTCTTTAGGAGTATGTTGTTTAACCTCCAGATATTTGTGAATGTTCTAAATCTTTGATGGTTATTGACTAATAGTTGTATTCCATTGTGATCAGAGAATGTGCTTTGAATAATTTCAGTCTTTTTAAATTTATTGAGGCTTGTTTATTTGGCCCAGCATGTGATCTATTCTGGAGAAAGTTCCATGGGCACTAGAGAAGAATGTATATCCTGGTGGTTTGGGATGTAATGTTCTATATATGTCTAAGACGAATTAATTTATCACATTGTTAAGGTTTTCAGTTTCATTATTAGTCCTCTGTCTGATTGATTTATCTTATAGGAGAGAGTGATGTATTGAAGTCTCCCACAATTATTGTGAGAACATCTGTTGCTTCCTTCAGTTTT
>PVKY010007633.1:0-14735 GCA_004027775.1 Bradypus variegatus
CTGGCTGAAGCTTTCGGTCCAGTTGGCATCTCTGAGCATGCTCTACTTTCATTTTAGAATTTCCTTCCCTTTCCATCTCCCACACCTTTCTACTGAAATCCTATCCTCTAGAAGAAGATACACACAGAAGAGGAAATTTAATTTTGGTCAATTAAATTTGACCAATGTCAATTAACCTATAAAAGTATGCTTAATCTCACTGAGAGCCAAGCAAACTAAAATATAATGTAAATTGCCCATAAGATTGCTGAAAGAAAGAAAAGAAGGGAGGGAGGGAGGGAGGAAGGGATGGAAGGAGGTAGAAAGGAAGGAAGGGAGGGAGGGAAGAAGGGAGGGAGGGAAAGAAAGAAAGGAAAAGCCATAATGTCCAATGTCCAAAAGATCACAATCTGCTAGAAGGACTGAGAATCTCTGTGAACTTTTTGGAAAGCAGTCTGACAGAGGCAATTAAGCTTCAAAGGTGTGCCTATCCTTAGATCCAACAATCCTTCTTCTAATAACCTTTTTTACTTAAATTAGAGTAGAAGTAATAAAGACATATGTACAAGGATGGTTACTGCCACCTGAAGCCTATAAATGGAAATAAATGAAAAACTAGAAATGGAGATAGATAGTGTTTCTTGGCTACTAAAACAGACACCACACAATGGGTTGGCTTAACAACAGGAATTTATTGGCTCATCGTTTCAGAGGCTAGAAGGCTCACTTGTCCCTGGAGGAGGTATCTTTGCTAGCTAGCAACTTTTTGGGTCTCCAGTAATAGGATTAACAATGATACTAATTCATTTGGGCCACACTTTAACTGAAGTAGCCTTGTTAAAAGTCCTATTTACAAGAGTTCATAGCCACAGGAATGGATTAAGAACATATCTTTCTGGGGTACATAACTCCAAGCCACCACATATGTACAATCATTACCTCCATTTTACAGATGGGTAAAAGAAATCTCATACCCAGAGAATCTGTTACTTGCTCAAAGTCACATGGGTTGTTAAGTGTTGGATCCAGGCTTCAAACCTATGCAAGCAAGTGCCAGAGCCCATGTTCTTAAATACTAGACTTTTACATGTATAGAAATTCTATAGAGGCCACATGTCAACATGCTAACAGTGACTGCATTAGAAAAGGAAGAGGTGAACAGCAATTTTGTTTTTATACAAGTCTGCATCCTTGGAATTGTTGTATGCATTACTATTACAAAATTATAATTAAAAATAACAATGAGGTAATAAACCAATCAAGCAAACACAGATTAATTATTTGATTCATAAACGGTTAGATAAATCGAACAATTGAGCCTATTCCACTGACCCTAAAAAGCCTTCCTTCATCACCTATTAGGTTGTACCTTTGCCCACAGATAAATTATTTTTTTCTCTGTGGGGATTCTTCGAACTTGGTGGCTGGGGCTGGTTCTGTTTCTCACTTTAACCAGCAATCGGTGACTCAACACTTGATTTTTGAACCAAGCTCCCTCTTTAAGCTGGCCGGAGTTCTGTCCCGAATCCCTGTTTCCTCCCTAGCTTGGTGACTTCATGTAGACAACCTAGGGGGAATCCTCATTTTCCCTTTCATTTCTCTCCCTAAAGACCTGGAAGTAATCATCCTTGAACAGGATTCCTGTTCTCCTCTGGACCTACTCTGACTCCTTTTAGCTTGCTGGAACCAAAGGCACCTCCAAAGCCAAAGGTACCACAGGGTCCAGCCTGTAACTCAGGAACACGTTACCTAGTTTCTACCCACACTACAAAGAGCCTATGGTCTCCAAACTGGGCTTTCCTTTAGGAGATATACTTAGAAGAGAAGGTGGTAGGGAGGCCTACCAATCCTGTATTAAAGTAGATTTCAAGTCCCCTAACTAGAGTAAGTGTCTAAGGTCAGAGAATATGTTTTATTCTTTGGATTCCCCAGGAGAATGAATGGGTACTCCATAAATATCTACTGGGTGGATGGATGAATGAGTGAATGATGGATGTGGGCATAAAGGCAAATCTAAGCTCCCTCCTCCAGCAAATAAATCACTTGACCTTGAAAACTGACTAATATCATAAATGTCCAACACTACAGGTCTTCTCTTCAAGCTGTTTTCTTCTATAAGTCCGTTGCTTACTTTTTCCTTATACATGCAATCTCATTTTTCAAAGTCCAGCACCCTCTACTAAGCAAGAATTTGGGCTTGTTCTATCTCTTCTTTCTCATTTGGTCCTAGATACTACCAGCTCAAACTTTACTTCTTTAATTTTCAAATAAAAATTGTTTAATTCATACATTTCCAAAGAACATCTAATGCCTGTGGAAGGGCACAGAAGGTAAAAGAATAAGACAATAATAAATTATGCAAACTCCCATATACCTTCCCCCAGCTTAAAAAACTGGCCATTACCAAGGTATCTGAAGCCTCATAGGTCTCCCCAATCAATCCCTCCCCACCCCCATAACTGTAAGCACATTCAAAATTTGCTTTTTCTATCCACTGACTTTGATCTTACTGTACTCCCTTTTTAATTCTCCCCTTCCCCTGGGGCTCTCTGGCATCTTACTTATATTTGCTCACTTCTCTTACTGGGTTACTCTCAGGAGAATAATATAATAGAGGAGCATTGGCTCAGGAATGAGAAAACATGGGTTTTTAGGAAAAAATTGACGTGCTGTCTCTTATCAGCAGTTGATTTGCCTGCCTCAAAGGGTGTTATATCAAATGAGCAATGTTTGTGAAAGGATGTTCTGAGCTCTAAGAGCCTGTCACTGCTAATGTCGGAGTTCTGGCGGTGGGATACTTCTTCCCTCCTTTCCTCTTCAGGCCCTCACCCAGGCCAGACTTTCTTCCCCAGACCCAGGGCCAGCTGCACAAAGAGCATGTCCGTGACGTCAGAGGAGTTGAGAAGGGGCTCGGGGTAGAATCTGAGCAGAGGAGGAGGAGGGGAACCTAGCTCATAAACTCAGCCCCGTCTGCAGGGAATTCTCCAGGCCTGCTGAGACGGAGGTCTATATATGGGGTGGGCTACACAGACCCTTGTCCCTCCTCTTTTCTCTTCCTCCCCGCCCCCCACCCATTCCCTAGGGGACAGTACAAGTGGGCCAGTGATCTCAGCCCCAGAAACCGTTTTTGCAAAGACCAAAGGGCAGGAGGATACAAGTGATGTTCTGTCACCAGCTACCTGCGTGACTGAGCAAGCTCTGCCTCCTCCCTGGGCTACAGTATTCTCAACCGCTAAAGCTGCAGATCAGATGATGTTTCTGTAGGTCAGCCCTGTAACTCGACAGCACAAAGCAAGCGGACATAAACATCAGATGTGTGTCAGAGCCCTGGGAAAAGAAGCAATGCGGCAGAGCGACGCAGAACCCTTGAGCAGAAAAAACCAAGAGAAAGACCGACACACATATATATCGAGGGATTCTCAGTCCCAAGATTTGGGCACACCCAGACGCGTCCACCCCAAACATCTCGCCTGCCGCTCCCGCAGATCCCCCAGCGACCACAACGCGACCCTCTTGCACCGCCCTCCCCAAATACCCAGGCCCAGTCCGCAGTCAGCCAGGGCCCCTTCTCCCGCCTGCGAGGCAGGGACAGCGCCGGGGTCAGAGACATTCGGAGAGGGCCACTCACCCAGCAGCCCTGCAGTTTCCACGGGGGACAGCTCGGAGCACGCAGGGCACCGGACAGAGAGGCACGCACGGTTAGGCGGGGGTCCTGCCGAGCGGTGACGGGGGGATGGAGCTGGCAACGGGGCGGAGAGCAGAGCGGGGAGGAGAGGCAGGGCTTCCCGAGGAGTCTCCTCCCCCCAACTTCCTTCCGAGAGGGATTGGGGGCCCGACGGGGCGGCGCTTGGCAGGGGACAGCGCTTCTTTGTGTCGCCTGCCCTGCAGGCTCGGCATTGCGGCGGGACGCCCGGCGGCCCCCGTCCTGGCAATGGGGACAGCTGTTTTGTTAAAGGTATAAACTTTTCTGACAAGTCCTTGGTAAGGAAATGGTTGAATAAAACATATTCTTATAATGAAAGAGATTTCTTAAATCTCTGTTTAGCGGGGCGA
This sequence comes from Bradypus variegatus, assembly GCA_004027775.1. NCBI lineage: Eukaryota > Metazoa > Chordata > Mammalia > Pilosa > Bradypodidae > Bradypus > Bradypus variegatus. The sequence continues at coordinate 4,033 of PVKY010007633.1, forward strand.
TGTATCCTGATATAATCCCAAGGGAAAAATACAAATTGTAATAATGGTTTAAATATGTTTTCATAAAAAGAAAAACAGTATATATTTGTATTATGATGGAAGGAAGGGAAGGCTATATCTCTGCCTGTTGTTATTGTTTAGCTGAGGATAGGCAAGGGACAACCATTTTTTATATATGTCTGCATTGTTCACAATATTATATGCACTACTTTTGTAAATTAAAAATAAGAGTATACTGTATTACAGTTCTAACAAATGATAGGTATCTAAAAACTATTCCTGTGTGTACAGTTCAAATTCTATTTCTTTCCCAAAACCTTTCTGGTCACCAATTGAGAGTAACTCCTCCCTTCTATGAATGACATATTCCTACACTAGAGGTGACTTCATCTCTGTTACTAGTGCTAGTTCTAGCATGGGAAATGCAGGGTAGTACAGTGGTTAGAAGTCCAGACCCTGTGGCCAGCTATGTGATCTTGGGCAAGTTACTTAATTTCTCTCTGCCTCAATTTTATCACCTGTGAAATGAAATTGATAAAATTGGTGCCTACATCATAGACTTATTGCAAGGCTTAAATTGGGGGATTTAATACTTGTCAAGTTCTTAGATCAATGCCTGGCATACAAAGTATATAAACTTTGCTCACTTCCCTTCAACACCCTTTCTCAAATTGAATCAAATGAACAATAATCAGTAGGGGCATGTCTATAGGTAAACTCAGATGAAAGGTTTATGTAGGGAAACACCCAGATACAGAAGTCAAGAGAACCTGAATTCAAGGTCATGCCCAGTCACAGAGCACCAGAGTGAAAGTGAATGCATCCTCGATCTTCTCCAGAGCTCATGGTTCTCAGTTAAACAAGGAGAGCTAAAGACATGCTCAATTAGTTCCATCTCACATCTGAAATGCCAGGACTAAAAAGCATGTGTGTAACACAATGCTAAAAGTTAAACCCTGTCATACTGAGTTTCATGAACATGTTTAGAATTCGAAAATGTGTATAAGGCTTACATATATAAAGATAAATAATAAACAGACAAAATATACATAGGAAGGATTCAATCTAACACCTTTGAAATGGGGAGAAGAGACTTAGAGAAGGAAGAGGTTTTAAGTTAGGTTTGTGTTTTTTAGAAAGAGAGAGAGAAAGAAGAGATCTAGGCCGAAGGTGATAAAAGGTCAGCACCTTGTAAGTCTGCTAAACCATTTTCTGTATGTGTAGTTTTGAAATATTTCATAATTAAATTTTTTAAGGTAAAGTTTTAAAGGTCTCTTGATGGTTAGGTTCCTGGAGAAGAAAAAATAAAAGAGCCAGAATGACAGAGAAAAGCAGAACTAGTAATAGAGATGGTGAAACCCCAGGGGACCCTTTTTGAAAGACATCAGCCTCCTTGGGCCCAAGGGGCCTCCGGGCCAAAACCCCCCGGAACTTATTGGTAGCTCCGCAGGCGCCCTCCCGCCCCGCGCTCCCCCAGGGCTCCGGCTCTGTCCCCCCTCCCACCTGGGCAGGTAGCAGAGGACCAGCGTCCGGAGCCGCCCCAGACTGGGTGGACACGGCCCGGCCTGCTCCTGTTCCAGAAACCATTTTAGGACAAGACTCACCCGACGGTCCAGCAATTTCCACACAAGACTACTCCGGACGGGGAAGGGATTCCTTTGCAGAGATGGGACAAGGAGATAGACAGAACAAACAATCTGGGATTTGAAAACTAGGGGTGGAGATGGTGGCGGGAGGGAGTGTGTGATGGGGGGCTGCGGTGCAGAAGAGGGACAAGGAGAGGCTGTTCCCGGGAGCTGATTGGCGGCCGAAAGGGAGGTGCTTGGCCGGGACGCCCCCCGCCCCCTTCCCCAGGACTGCTGCGGCCCGCTTTGTGTCAGTTTCTGCCCCAAGTGGCTTTGAATCCGGCATAGAGACCCCGGCGGCGCCCGTCCCCGGGAGTGCTGCAGGGCAATTTATTTAAAAATAAATACGTGAGACTATTTATGAACAAGGGGGGCAGCTGATTAATAATGATATATCTTTATATAAAGTAACGCATAATTATTTTCAAAGACGAGTTAAATCTGTATGTATTAACCAGGAGTTGCATCCTACATATATTTTTAAAAGAAACATTTAATTTTGTAGTAAAATGGAGAGTTGGACTGTATGCTTGTACAAAAAAACTTCAAATGTTTTTGTAATGTTTACATGAAAACGGAAATTATATGTAAGACATATATTCAATTATTAGAATCAGTTACTTCAGACGGGAGAGGGTGAACTAATTGTACTTTTTACTTCATAAACCTCTTTAATGTTTAACCTCATTAACGTTTCAATGATAATATTTTTATTTTGTAATAAAAACAATAAATCATTATATTCAATCATCTAAAAAATAAATAACATTTCCTTACACAGCTGGTAGTGCCCTCTCTATAAATAGAATTTCTCCCTGTGGGGAGATTTCTTGAGCTTTGCTCTTAGTCCTGTCACCATTTTAATCACAAGAGATGCACCCAACAAATGACTTTCGAGATAGGACCTGGCTTTACGCCTGACTGGGTTCTGCTCTGAATTCCTGTCTGTTCATCTAGCTTGGTGATATGAAATGTACAACCTGGAGGGGGGTGGTGGTGACCACATGTCCCTTTTTGTTGCTAGCCCCAAAGTTCTGGAAGATATCTTTGTGGCCTCTGTATATTCTCTTTGCTTCCTCATCACTGGTGCCACCTTGGGCTTATTAGCCAGATACCAAAGGAGAAGATGTCCCCAAATCAAACAGCACTCAAGAAGGGAGCATTATAAAGCTTTCTCCCCAACCACAGAACAGTCTCTAGCATCCAGGCAGGACTTTCCATGGGAAAGTGGATTCAGTGGTAAAGGGGATAAATAAAGTACCATATCTTGTATTACATAACAGTTTGATTACAACTCCCCAGACTAGAATAAGCAGAACCAAGAACTGTGTTTTATTCTTCTTTAGAGGCCTCACTTCATTTAAGTCATAATCAGGTGTTCTGTAATATCCATCAGATGGATGGATGGACAAGATGGATGAGTGTGGGTGTAAGAAAAACAACACTGGTATCACTCCTCCAAAAAAGAAACACTAGGCTGACCTAGAAAACTAAATCATAAGTTTCCTATACTGTAGGTCTTCTCCCCTCCTCCTTCATGCCCTTTTATTTTAATTTTCTCATTTAAGTCTTTTGTTCTGTTTTTATGTCTCCCAATGCCTTCCTCAAAACTTGAGCTTATTCTACTCAACCCGCATTCTCTTTCTGTTCCAGACTCTACATTACTAATTTAATTTAAAATTTTATTTCCTTTCTTATTTCTCACTTCCCCTAGAGTTTCTTTTTTATTTCCTTTCCAGTTTTCTGTCTGGAGGAGGCCTGCCCCTGTAATGGAGATTGTCAGGAAATCCTGAAACGCACCATAATAATGTCTGAGATACCAGGTTCTGTAAATACTTACCAACATGTGAATGAATGACAATTTATTAAAATTCTGTGCTACAAAATATTATGCAGTTATTTAAAAAGGATAAAATCAATTCACACCTTAAGGAATGCCCTCAATATATATTTTCAGCAAAAAATTCAAGATCCTGTTTTTGCAGGGAATAATGCTATAAGCTTTGTTTATGTTTAACTATGCACAGGAAAAATAAGGTGGTATTTTGCTACTTCAGGAAGTGGGGGAGGGTTAAGACACATTGTATTTTCAAAAAGTTGCAAGTATTACATTGAAATTAAAAAAAATAGAATTATTCAGCAATACCACTCTTAGGTATATAGCCAATGGAAATACATGCACATGTTCACCAAAAAGCATGTACTAGAATCTTCAAATCTGCACCATCCACAATAGTTTAAAGTTGGAACTTATCCAAATGCTATTCTCCCTGCCTCCTTACCCTGAGTGCCACAGAGACCTCTATTAGCTGGGTACCATAAACTGTGGTATATTCATTATGAAATACTGTACAGCAATGAGAATGTACTATTTACATTCTATACAATATGGCTAAATTTCACCAACACATTGTAGAGTGAAAGCCGCCAGAAACAAAAGACTGCATATGATTATAAATGTATCACTGGGATGACATAAAAGTAAGGAGACTGCAAAACAAAAAACAAAGTGAAACCAGAAATGTAAATGTTGAAGGAAGCAAGCACAAAATATGGCTTTCTCCTTGAGGTATTTGCAAAAATTCTGGAGAATATATGGGGTGACTCTCTGAGGTTTCCAGTCTAGGATATTGAGCTAAGCTAAGATAGAGTGCATATTTTGAAAGGATATACCAGTACAAAGTTCAGACACCAAGTGTTTACTCATACAGAGAAAAAACAATAGGTAATATATTGTACAGCACAGAAGATGTCAGAGCATTTTGTCTGGCTTAACCCTGCTGGAGTATGGAGGAGAAACATTACTGAGAATTAATGGCACAAATCAGTTCCCCACATAGTTTGTATTCTGAATTAATGCTACCTCTGTGGTTTGAAAAACCGTAAGAAAATAATTTAATTTGAAGTGATTTCAGTTTGGTAGTATTCCAAGTTGGTAGAATCAAATATAGAGTTTTCTGGAGAAACTTAATTTCAATCCAGCTAGAAAGAATTCCTATAGAAAAAAAAAATTCCATGGAAAAGCAAGCAATTCAGGGATACAAAGTACCATGAATAAGATACAAAGGATACAAAGTACCATGAATGAGAATCATCACAAACAAGAGATATCAGAAACAGGTAGAATTCAGATACTAGAATTAGTAGGCACAGATATAAATAATCACATTTATTATATTTGAAAAATAAAAGGGTAATTTGAAAACATGAACATGAATATTAAATATTTGAATAGAACTTCTAGGAAGGAAAAATAATTGAAATAGAATAATTCAAATGAAAAATTTATTAAAAAGAATCATTGGAAAACTAGATGAAGCCAAAGAAAGAATTATTGAACTAGAGCTACATCATAATGCTGTCTGTAAAGCCAAAAAGATGGAAAATATGAAAGAGGATATAAGAGTTGGATGGTACAATAAGAAGGTCTAACATACATCTCATCTAAGCTCCAAACTGAGGTAACAGAAAAACTAGGGAAGAATTAACATTGAAAGGAATGATTACTGTGAGGTTTTCCAGAATTCTTGAATGACACTAATCCTCTGATATGCAGGAAGCCTAACAAATCCAAGCAAGTTAGATAAAAGAAATATACCTCTATAAAAGAAATAGCCCAAGGAGAAAAACGGAGGAGACAATTAAAAAACTAAGACTCCTCACTACCTTCTCAGCAGAAACAAACAAAAAACAACAAAAACAAAACAGAAGACAAATAGAATGACACTTCCAATGCACAATGAGAAAATAATCAATCTTGAACTAGATATCCATTAAAATTATGTTTCCAGTACAGAGCTTTAAAAAAGTCACTTTTCAGACTAACAAAAACTGAGAGTTGATCTTCAAAAGACTTCCATTAAAGGTACTTCTAAAGAGCCCAGTTTAAGAAGAGGGAAAATGACTCCAGATCAATAGTATGAGATGTAAGACAAAATGGTGACAGAATTCTAATTCTGGCATTGAGAGAATATCTTATTTGAACAACCCTCCCACTGAAAAAAATAATAAAATCTGAACAAAAAATATAGGAAACAACTGAGACTTTGAGGAGAAAATAACCCAAGCAGGAGTTGAGGAGCTACATTCTTGAGAGAAGGAAAACAGGACATGAGCTCCATAGTCACAGTGGCTATTTCCCTTGGGGCATTTTCTAGTTTTAGTTCAGGATAACTGAGTCAAAGCAGATAGTGTCAGTTTTATTGGTTAAGTCTACCAAAACAACTGGAATATTCAAAGGGAAAAATCTCAGACAAGAGGAAAGTTCAGCGAATTGAATGCAAAAATCTATGTAAAAATTCCCCTTACATAGATTTATAATGATAAAATGGCCAATTAAAAAGAATAATGTAACAATCTAAATTTGTATTCTTAAATTTGTACCCTTACATCATTGGCTTACTCCTAGACTAAGTATGAAAGGGAGAAACTCCAAGAAAGCTTGCAGAAAATAGTGGCTGGAAGGCCAAAGAACTGAGTAATCATTTCAGGAGTGCACTATTCTGAGAAAAAAGCAGTAGAGTTGAAGCCCCATCAAAATACAAGGGCCTTGTAAATACACTGAACTTTCAGTTGAGACAGGAAAAAATGCACTGCTAATAAGAGCCATACCTTAGGAGGAAGGACTATGCTCCTGAAGAAAGGGCAAAACTAAAATGGACAAGTCGTAACAAAGCTTAAAACTAACCTTTAATTGTATGAAAATAATCTATTGGTACTTTATCTGCCTTCCTCCCCTGCCCCATCCTCCACAAAGCACTTTGAAAGAGAATAACATCAACTAGCAACTCTATAATTTTTCATTTTGATATCCTGGAACCAATCAAAAATTGAGAACAGGCTAAAAACTAGGATACATAGCCAAAATATCAAGAGAAATCACAAATAATAGAATATAAATTCACAGGTGGTTCAGATATTTGAGCTCTTAGACAGACTTTAAAATTAATATATTCAAAAATAATATAAGCAAGGCTGGAGAATTTCAGTATATAACTGATCCTCATAAAAGAGTAAAATGAAAATTCTTGAACTAAAATCAATATTAATTGATATTGCAAATCCAACAGATGGCTTTAATAGTAGATTAGTCACAACAGACCACAGAGGTTTGCTGAACTGAAAGAAAGGCCAATAGAAAGCATTCAAAAATAACACGCAGGGGGAAGAAAGGATGATGTGTGAAGAGATGAAAGGATCTAAAAACACAAGAGAATTATAGGACATGGTAAAAAAGCATAATATATATGTAATCAGAGTTCTGGAAGGAGAGGACAGAAAAAATAGAACAAAAGCAATATGTTAGAAATTAATAGCTGAAAACTTCCCAAAATAGATGAAAAAGTGTCAAACCACAGATTGAAGAAACTCCACATTCTCCAAGTAGAATAAATACAAAGAAAATTACACTAAGGCATATCAGAGTCAAACTGCTGAAAACCAAATTCAGACAGAAAATCTCAAAAAGCAGGAAGTGATAAACAATAAATTATATTAAAGCAAACTTACAGCTGACTTTTCCAAAGAAATGATGGAAAGTAGAACACAATGAAAGTGATGAAAGAATAAAATCTGCCAACCTAAAATTCTGTATACAGCAAAAATATCCCTCAAAAATGAAGGCAAAATAAAACCAATTTTAGCCAAGGCTTATTTTGCTATCTGCAGCATACTCTGTAAAAACTACTGAAAGGATTTCATTAGGATTAAGGAAAATTATCCTAAATAAGAGCCTCAGGACTATACAGAGTACTAGAAAGAATAAATGCTTGGGAAACTATAAAAGAATAATTGAGTGGTGAATTAACATAATGTCCTATGGGATATAAAATGTGAAAAGATAAAATATACAACAACAATAGCATAGCTGCAAGAAGATGTTAAAAGAGATAAATTTTTAAATTTCTTGCATTGTTTGAGAAGAGGTAAAAGTAATAATTTAAGGTAGATTGCAATATTGTAGCTTCTAGAGGAACCACTAAAATAATAATAAATTTTTTATATTTCAAACATAATATAGAGAAAATATAATTAATATAAAATGTTTGATTGATTCAAAGGAAGGAAAGAAAAGAGAAGCAAAACAACAAATAGCAGATGTAACAAAGAGAAAACAATATGCAATTTGGGAGACTTAAATTCAACTATATTAATACATATATTAAATGTAAATGGATTAAACATTCCAATTAGAAATCAAGAGATGTTTAAAAGAGAAATATTTGCAATATAAGTGTAAGATAGACTGAAAGTAAAGGGTAGAAAGAGATACAACATGCAAACACTAACCTAAAGAAAGTTCATTCAGCTATATTAATTACAAAGTAAACATTAATGCTGTATTACTAGAGATAAAATGGGACAATTTATAATGATAAAATGGCCAATTAAAAAGAATAATGTAACAATCTAAATTTGTATTCTTAATAACATAACTTCAAATTTCATGAAGCAAAAGTTGACAGGAATAAAAGGAAGAACAGATAAATCCAAAATAATATTTGGAAACGTAAGTACATCTTTCTTAAAATTAGTAAGAATGCAGGCCATCTGAATAACACACTTACCTAATTTGACCCTATTTACATATATGGCATACATATACTCAGCAACTACAGAATTATTAACAACTTCCCAAAATGGACCATATGTTGGGCATAAGGCATAGCTCAAGAAACTTGAAAGCATACAGGGTATATTCTCTGATCATAATGGAATTAAACTAGAAATCAATAGTATTAACTTAATTAGAACATTCTACATGTTTTGAAATTAAGGAACACATACTGAACAACTATTAAGTCAGAGAAGAAATCACAATGGAAATTGAAAAACAATCTTTAACTGTATGATAATTAAAACAAAACATATCAAAACTTACAGGAGGTAGAAAAAGCAAATATTAGAGGGAAATTTATACCTTTAAATGCCTATATCTATAAAAGAATAAAGACTGAACAGAAATTATCTAAGCTTCCATCTCAAGAAACTAGAAAAAGAACAACACATTTAAGTCAAAGAAAGTAAATGGAAGGTAAAACAAACATAGCAGAAATCAAATCAAATAGCATACAATGTAAACATTTAGCAAAACACAAACATTGGCTTTGATGAACCTGAGGAGAGACAGAAGAGAGAAAACACATTACAATTATTATAAACAAAAAAGGAACATTATTACAGTACCAAAGACATTAAAAGGTAACAAAAGGATATTATGAATAGCTTTATGCTAATAATTTAACAAATTCAGTTGAATATGCACATTGCTTATAAAAAAGAGTTTATCCAAAATGGCACAAGAAGAAACAGAAAACATAAACAATCATATGCATGAAGGAATTTTATCCAAAATTTAAAATATACCCAAAAAAGAATTCAGAAAGATTTCATGGTGAGTTTTCCTAAACATTAGAGAAAAAATATATACTAATATTCCAAAAATTCCTCCAGCGAATAGTAAAAGAAGGAACTCTTCCCAACTCATTTAATTATGTTGAGTATAACCCTGATACCAAAATCTGAAAAGCACATACACGAATGTAAAACTACAGGCTAATATCTTTCAATGAACATAAATTCAATCAGCAAATCAAACTCAATGGTTTATAAAAAAGAATATTCCAAAAACAGACTTACATATGTACAATTACATGACTTACAATAAAGTACTAATGCAAGTCATTGGTGGAATGATGGTCTTTTCAATAAAACATTTCTAGATCAATTAGATATCTATATGGAAAAATGAACCTAGACTCTACCTCATGCCATACAAAAAAAATAATTTGAGATGAATTGTAGACAGAAGTGTGAAAGATAAAACAATTGAACTTCTAGTCTAGAAGGAATCACAGGATAATTTCTTTGTGCTCTAGGGATAGGCAAATATTTCCTAAATAGGACTCAAAAAAGTACTAGCCATACACAAATTTTGATTTACTAACAATAAAAATTTATCTTATTAAAATTAAGAAATTAAGAAGTTCTTTTCATTAAAAGACATCATTATCAAAGTGAAAAGGCAAGCCACAGATTGAGAGAGAATATTTGCAATTTATCAATACAACAAAGAATGTAAAGAATGCTATTAAAAACTCCTATCAAATCTGTAAGAAAAAGACAAATCCTCTCTCCCCAAAATGGACAAAAGCACATATAGCAAACTGACCAAGTGCTAGGTTATAAAGCTAGCTTCAACAAATTCAAGGGAATTAGTATCATACATTTTCTGACTATAATTTAAAATGTTATGAAACATTTACTACAAGATGATGATTTCTAAAACTTTATATGACCAACAGGAAAGTTGAATAAACACTTCTAAAATTTTCATGGCTCAAACAAGAAACCATATTGGAAATTTTAAAATATTGAAAATGAAATAACAAAAACATTCACATCAATACTCACAAGATTTGGCTAAAAAGCAGTGACATATTTATAGCACTTAAAAGCTTACATAAGAAAAGCTGAAAATTAATTAGCTCTCAGCATATAGCTTAAGACTTTAGCAAAGAAATAACAGAATAATTCAAAGAAAGCAGAAAGAAGTAATAAAATAAGAATAAAGCTGGCAAAATAGAAAACGGTTTTTTGAAACAGCTAAAGTAGATTAAGTTCTGGCAAAATGAAGCAAAACAAAAGGAGAAAGAAAATATACACATACTAGTGATGAAAAGGGTAGAATAATTATAGATATTGGAAAAGATTTAAACAGATAATGAAAGGATATTAAAAACAATTCTATTCTATTAATTTTGAAAATAGGTATAAAATGGTTAAATTTCTTATAAAACACAATTTACAAAATTGACCCCATTAAAAACCTAAATAATTCTATTACCATCAAAGTAATTGAAACAACAAGTTAAAAATCTTTCAACAAAGAGAACTCCAAACACAGTGTTCTGCCCTTGATTCAAGGAAGTACTCAAGGACTAGATAATTTCAAAGTTGCATAAATTCTTCCAGTGATTAAAAGCAAAAGAAACAACACTACCCATCTTATTTTTTTGAGATAATTCCAACATGTGATATGGTCCAGAAGGGGATAATTACAGTGCAATATTACTCACA
>PVKY010007634.1:0-14878 GCA_004027775.1 Bradypus variegatus
GAAACAACTAAAATGTGCCTCAATACTTGGATGGATAAGTAGACTATGGTCCCTCCATGCAATAAAAAGGAACAATTTACAATGATTTACATGAATCCCAAAGGAGTTATTCTGAGTAAAAGAAGCAGTAAAATGGTTATATACTGTATGATTCCATTTACAGGAAATATGGAAAAGACACAATTGCAGTGACAGAGAACAGATCGGGATGGGGGGAGTGGATAGCACCAGGGAGTTTTGGGGGACATGGAACTGTTTTGTATCCTGCTTTGGGTGGCAGTTACATGAATCTATCGATGTGTTACCAAAAAAAAGCACAGAACTGTACATGAACCCCAAATAAAAGTCAACTTTACTGTATGATAATTGTTTAAAAATTTTAATGGATGGGTACATGAAATAGTATATTAGACACAACTGTGAAAAGACTTAGTAAATTGGAAGATATTGCAAAGGATTGTCCAGAACACATCTCAGAAAAAGAAGGAGATGAAAATATGAAAGAGAACACCAGAGACCAGAGGGTGGTATGAGAAGGAGTAACATGCATGTAGTCAGAGATTCAAAGGAAGACAATAAGAAGGAATAGAGGCAATAAAGTACTCAAAGAGATAGTGGCTAAAAAAAAAACAAGGAAGATAAATTAAAAATAAGCTCACAACTGACACATCACAGCAGTAAAACTTCAACAGAGCAAATTTTAAAGTGATCCATAAAAAAAATGATCATCTACAAAGGAATAGTAATTACATTAACTGCTGTCATCTCAACAGCAAAAATGAAAGCTGGAAGTGAGGTGAATAATGACATCTAAAACCCAGAGCCTGTGAATATATTACCTCAAATGCTAAAGGGGTCTTTATGTGCTCCTCTTCCTCAGTACAGCCCACTGAGTGACAGGAGCGGGGCCGGGAGCAAGTCTAAGGCACCACCCAGCCTCCTTGCATCTAACAGGTGGGGAGATAAAAGCAAACCACAGCACCTCCAAAACATCATGCAATCGTCATAATTAGCTTTTAAAAGATTACATGAACATGGAAAATACTCTTGATGTTAAGTGGGAAAAATTGTACATATAATTGCACATGTACTATAATTGTACACGAACTATACTATACTTATGTGTAATTATATTTCTTATATACATATACATATACTATAATGACAATTCTAATGCAAAACCCAGTCTAGGATGCAAACTTGGCTGCCAGAACTCTAAATTTGACCGGAAGACACGTTTTGTTTGGTTTACACTGTATTTTTAATTTTAATGATCGACCAACATTTAAAAGTCTGGAAATTTTACACAGATATCCAGATTTCTAGCTTCTCTTGCAAAATATGATGATCGACCAACCCTGGATGAAATTGTCTCAGGGCAAAAACTGACAGTAGCTGCATTAGGTTGCCCCTTGAAAGAGGTAATAGGTGAAAATAAAACTAATTGCATCCAGTGTGATCAGGGAGCTTGTGTTTTCTTCTTAAGAACATCCTTCCATGCTGGTAAAATATTTCCAGTTGGAAACAAAGGAGACAGCTCCATCACTTCACAGACGTGAGGGAGTTTACCCAAGAGACAGAAGTTTTCACTTACTCCAAACACGAACGCGGAGCAAGGTTCTGGCATCTGGGGGAACCTGCGCTGCCTGGGAGGGGTCTCCAGGCGTGACCACGCTCTCCCTGCCCTGCAGCTCTCAGGGGTCCCAACTGTGGATGCTTTATTATGTTCACTTCGAGAAAGAGCATCAGTAAACAGCAAACACTCCTGTTTTCTTTTCTGAATACTTGGGCAGAAAGTCACTATTTGCTTCCTGAAGGAAGATGGGGAGTATGGGGCATCTGGGGCAGAGGATTCGGGGACCTGGGAGCTTCTCAGCAAGATGTGTGTGCCCGGGAGCCTGCTCCTGGGAATGTCTCCTGACACCGTCTGTCTGTCCGGGACAGAGGGCACCCCCCTCAGCCCAGGTGGCTTCTCCAAGCACTCACCCACCCTGGCACATCCTTTCTCCTGGAGAGGCTGCTTGCTTATTGTCCCTCTCAGGCCAGGACTGAGTCTGTCTTGTTCAGAGACACGTCCACCAGTTTGTTGAGTGAATGAATGAATGAATGAATGGGACCAGAACACTGGGAGAGAAGGAGGGGGTCAAAGTTCTGGTGGAAGGTTCCAGACTAAGTCTGGGGTCCTGGCTCTGGAAACCGCCAAGGTGAGCCCTCATGTCCCAGTGCCCTGGGTGGCCCTCTAAGTGCAGAAGAGGCTGCCAGGGCCCCGCTCTGGGCCTGAACTCCAGGCTCAGGCCCACAGCTCTGGCCACCAGGGAGAGGCGGGCTGTCCCTCAACTCACCCACGGCCCCACCCTGTCCACGTCCCGCCCAGGCCCACCATGCCCGTGAGATTCCCTATAGACAAGGGTCCAGGACCGCGCATGGCTCACGGTAGCTGCTCGCTTTATGTTGGCTCCAGACTCCAGATGCAAAGGGAATTCAGGGACCCAGAGACCCCCATACGAGACCCTGTGTGAGACATGGTCGGGGAAGCTCCAAGAAGGAAGGGGTTTGTGGCTGAGCCCGCTGGAGAGCCCCACCTCACTTTTCCACAGGGGTTCTTTGGGTAGATGTTATCCAATCAGATTGGCTGCGTTGATGAGACCATGAGGTCTGGGGGGCAGCTCGATTCTGCACGCGCCAGTTCCTCTTGGCTCTGTGTGGGGCACGAGGAGGGGTTTCTGAGTGCTGGGCTCTCATGTGTCGGGGCTGCTCTGCTCCCTCCTCTTCCAAGGAAGCCCACACCACTTGTCCAGAAGCTTCTGCATAAAACAGGATCGCATAGACTGTGTCCTGGAGCTCACAAGGTCAGATGAAGGCTGGATCGCAGGAGGGGGCTTGGTGTGGCATACCCCTGGCCCTCAGCCCCTCCCTCCCCATGTCTTGCACACACAGACCCCAATAAAAAAAGGTGGCAGCTGCCTTGGAGCATGCACCCACCAAGGCAGGCTGAGAAGCAAGACCCCATGTGGAGGTGGGAAATGCAGCCTCAGGGCCTATGGGGTGAGCACATGCACCCCAAAGAGAAGCCGTGCTAACCTGGGGGTCCTTGGAGATTCGGTCATGCCATAAAACCCTGTCTTACAGGTTTCCTAATCTGTTTGTTGGGCAAAGCTCTCATCCTGGCCTCACCCTGCTTTTCCTACATACAGGAGAACCAGAAGTCTGAGACCCAGTCATGTGGGAAAGCTCTCGTCACAGCCAGATCTGAGGATCCCTTTTTTAAAACAACTTTATTGAGATATAATCCACACACTCTACAATTCACTCAAAGTACAATTCAGTGGCTTTTAGTGTAGGGGGAGTTGGGCACACATCACTGCTATTATTTTAGAACATTTCACAATCCCCCCAAGAAACCCTCTTCCCCTGTCATCCCTCTCCCCTTTCCCCCCGCCGCTCCCACCTCCAGCCTCGGGAAGCCACTCGCCTGCTTTCTGTCCCCAAGGACTTGCCTATTCTGGACATTTCATAAATGTGATCCTCCACATTAGGCTTCCTTCACTTCACTTAATGTCTTCAAGGTTCATCTGTATCGGAGCATTAATCAGTACTTTATTTCTTTCTATTACCAAGTATTACTTCTTGGTACGGGTGCACTATATTTTGTTTATCCATTCTTCCACTGATGGACATTTGGGTTGTTTCCACTATTAAGAATAATACTACAATGGACACCTGTGTACCGGTTTTTGTGTGGACATCTGTTTTTGTCTCTCTTAGGTAGGTAAATACCCAGGAGTAGAATTGCTGGATCCTATGGTAACTCTCTGTTTAATTGTTGGAGGAACCGTCAGACTGTTTTCCTAAGCAACTGCATGTTTTACATTCCCACCAGCAATGAATGAGGGTTCCGACGACGCCACATCCTCGCCAACACTTGTTATTATCTGTCTTTTTCATTTTAACCATCCTAGTGGAAGTGAAGTGGTACCTTGCTCTGACTTACTTTGCATTTCCTTGACAGCTAATGAGACCTATGGATTTGTGAAACAGTGTGCAGCTGAGCCGCCTGGCGCTCTGTGGGCCTGAGAAAGCCTGGCTGTGATTCCAAGAGTCTGTCGAGGCCAAGGTGCCACGATGTGAAGGCAGCCTCTATTCCTTGTGTCGGTGGTGTCCCCGCTGCCCTCACTACAGCACTCAAGAACCTGAGGGTGTAATCCCAGCCCAGCCATTGTTGGGCCCATGTTCCAGAAGAGGCCCTGGAGGCAGAAATTTGTCCAGTCATCTGTTGGTTTGCCAGGCTCAGAGGTAGCTGTGCAATCCGAGCACAAGCAGCCAGCTCGGCCAGTTCCAGGAAAAAGAACAGCCCCTCCGGGGACACAGTTTGCCAGTCCAGCTCTGGACTGTCGTGCTGACCAAATGACTGCTTGGCTGTCCAAATTCTGCACCCACCTGTGGGGTGTTTTGAAAGCTTGTCTGCACGAAATCAGCTCATGTCCCTGCCAGCTTTGGTCTCCTCAGTGTCCCCAGGATGACAGCCCGCGTGGGGACCTCGGGGAAAGGACACCTCCCCCTGCCCCCTCCTCTGTGCACGCCCAGGCCCATCCTGTCCCCCTGCCACTGTCCTAGGGCGATCATTACACAATTGTTCAGGGGAGAAAACAAACAATTTTGTCATTGTCTGTTATAGAATTTTCTTGAAATAGCCATTGAGCACCTCATCTTCACTTTTATCTTGGCTTCCAGCTGGTTTCCCCCATGGCCCGCCTGCACGATGGCACTCAGTTAACCCCTGGAGCACGTGACTCTGTGTGGCTCAGACATCTCTCTGCTTGGAATGGTCCCTGCAGGTGCTGATGCTGTGTGCTTAAAGCAGGCACAATTAGAGAGTTGGTGCATATTGTAATCACTTGTATTAAGTGCCGTTTAGTGTTCTAGATGATGAATTGCTTTTCACACAAAGGATGCAAATTTAATTATCCTTGCCTTCCAACTCAAAAATGCAGCTGGAACCTCAGCATGCGTGCATGTGTGTGTTGAGATTTTTTCTTGCTCACGTTTAGCCTTATTCTGCACTCCTTGTTTCAAAACAAAAATGCTATGGTGCCGTGTTTCCCTGTCGCATCAAATGAAATCAACTCGTAGAGCTCCAACATCGGACCTAAGGCCCATAAACAATTAACCTCAAAATAAATGTGCATGTTCAGTTCATCTGAGCCACACGAACCAAAACTGGTGAGGCCCTGGTGGAAGCAGTAAGTAGGAGTCACGTGTGTCTAGACAACAATGTCCCAGGAGCTTGTAGGCTCTGAGAATTCGGGGATGGCTGAATTCCTTGTCCTCAGGAATTCACACTCCAGCAGGAAAAACCGCCAAGGAAATAACCTGCGGCTGCTGTGACAGGTGCCCTCATCTCCTTACACACGCACCCAGTTTAGTGACAGCTAAAAGGACCTGGCAGGGAGGGAGAGTGGAAGTCAGGAAAGGCTTCCCAGAAAAACAAAGCTCCCCGTCTGGAAAACTCCCTTCCTACTGCCCTTCCCATGGAAGGGGTGCCCTGAGGGCTGCGGTTTCCACAGTTTTGTTCATCACTCTATTCTGAGGAAATACCACAGGCCTGGTGAAATTTAGATGCTTAATAAGTAGATAATGAATGAATGAATGAATGCATAAGAGTTTGCCACACAAGTAAAGGCAAGAAGAGCCTCCAGTCAGAGGGAGCAGCAACTGCAGAGACAGAAGTTTAGGCAAAGCCCCGGGGCCGGGGACAGAGCACGGAGGGGGCCCCCGGTGGGCGCGGGCAGAGGCAGGGGCTGAGGAGGCAGAAGTTCTGTGCGTGGAGCCAGGAGAAGCCAGGGCACTATCCCCGCACAAAGCTAGCTGTTTTCAAATCTGCTTTTACTTCTGGAATATTCTTCAGGCAGACCCTCCCTCAGGAAGCCCCTATAGAGAGCTGAGATGCTCTACTGATGGGATGCAGCAGTGGGCAGAGCTTCGGCTCCCTGGGAGAGCTCTGCCCCTCTCTGGGTGTCTAAGGCATGCAGGTGGGAAGCTGTTCCCAGGTTTCAAGCCAGGCAGGAACAAGGGCAGATTTGCCTTCACCGATTCACAGTTGCATTTGCTTACAATTGCGTGGCAAGACCCAATATTCCATGGGTCTTGCAAACCCGGTTTAAAATCTCAGAGTCAAACTCAAAGTCGCACTCCAGCCAGATCATCTCAATAGGGACACACGTCTGTCTCCAGCCCTAAAGCAGTTGGATCGCACAAGAATCAGTGTCAGCTGTCAAAAAACCAGCAAAACGCTGGAGGGTCAGGCTGCTTCCGCTTTAGTGACGCCCTGCACTGGGCAATTTTGAGATTCTAGAAGGGTCCACATGCTCTGATAAGTGACTGCAAATGTGGCCGAGGGGCCAGCTGACACCCCAAAGCAAGCAGGGCAGATCCCTGGGGCATCAGCCCCTAGACACTGGGAAGGGGTGCCCAGGTGTACCAGGAAGGGTAGACGGTGGAACGGAGGGCAATTTGGGTGTGTCCTTCTAGGTGGGTCCTTTTGAGTAGGTCCCCGTGGGTTGGTCCTCCTTAGCAGGTCCTTCTGGTGGGTCCTTCTGAGTTGTTCCTCTGAGTTGGTCCTTCTGAGCAGGTCCTCCTGAGCGGATCCTTCTTGCAGGTCCTTCTGAGTTGATCCTTCTGAGTTGGTCCTTCTACATGGATCCTTCTGGTGGTTCCTTCTATGTGGGTTCTGAGTGGGTCCCTCTGAGTGGTCCTTCTGGGTTGGTCCTTCTTGTGGGTCCTTCTGAATTCGTCCTTCTATGTGGGTCCTTCTGAGCAGGTCCTGTGACTGGGTGCTTCTGAGTGGGCCCTTCTGAGTTGGTCCTTCTGAGTTGGTCCTTCTGAGCGGGTCCTTCTACATGGGTCCTTCTGGCAGGGTCTTCTGAGTGGGGTCTTCCAATAGGCCTCTGGGCCCAGGACCATCTGGGCCCCTGACCAGATTACTCTTCTGAGAAGCCAGCAACCCGGAAGGGTCAAGGTAGATACAACCTGAACTTGAGATTGGAGGACCCAGGATCTGCCCCTTCCCATTTCAGTGACCCTGGACTTGTTCCTGAGATGCCCTGAGCCTCAGTCTCCCCTTCCTGAAAGTGAGTCCCTAAGGCCACGTACCCCACCACTCTGGGATAATGGTCATGCAAGAGTCACGCCTCGTACACCAGAGATCGCCTGCCTTATCGGAAAGAACGCAGGCCTGGACCTGAGGCAGAGGGCCAGACCTGCCCCCAGTTCTAGCTCCTGGAGATTCTGCCCACCCTGTAGGCTGTGCGGGAAGAAGCTGATGGAGGCACCACCCAGAGATGTGGGGAAAGGTCTTAACTGCCCAGCTCCGGGGGGTATGGTGGGCACATGCAGGAGTCCCTCGCCACGCCAGGGCAGATGTCATGTCTGACTCCCAAGGGGCAAGGCCAGCAAGAGGAAGAGCCGAGACTCCATTCCAGCCACCACCCTGCTGCTCTTTCTTCCACATCCAGTTACCTCCCACTTTTTTTATTGCCTGCAGGCATCACTGAAGCGAAATGAGGAAAGGAAACAGGGCACAGTGTCCGAGATGTGGCAAGGGCCAAATAAGTGCATGTCAGCTGTGAATATTAGTGTCCTTTTTATTACTAGGTGTTCATTCAAGGCACTTTTTGGAAGCTGTACTGTAACATCCTGCTTTTTTGTTGATTTGCTCATTTAACCACACTCTGCTATTCTCCTATATACCTTGGGCAAGTTCCTCAACCATTCTGTGCCTCAGTTTCCCATCTGTGAGAGCTGGGGAATATGGACTCCAGAAAAACATATTCTTCACCTTAATCCCTTCCTGTGGGTGTGAACCCTTGTAATACGACCTTTAGATGAGGCCACTTCAGTCAAGGTGTGGCCCATCTAAACCAGGTCCGCTCTTACTCCTGGGGTCCTTACAGGGAAGGCCACAGAGAGAGAAACCACAGGGACAGGCAGAAGCTAGGAACCCAGAAGGGAAGGGAGAAGCCAGGAGAAGCTACCACGTGCATCACCATGGGACAGAAAAGCCCAGGACCGAGGATCGCCCGCAGCCAGCCCAGAACGCCACAGTCTTCTGGGAGAAGGCATTGCCTTGACAACACCTCGACTTTGCACTTCTCCTAGCCTCAAAACCCATGCACCAATAAATCCCTGTGGTTTCAGCCAACCCACTGCATGGCATTTGTTTTGGCAGCTGGGAAAGTAAAACACCATCTGTAAAATGGAGGCAATACGAGTACCCACATCATAGGTTTTGGGGGAGGATTGAACGGGTTACTACATGGAAAACTCTTAGAAGAGCATGGTTGGTATGGAGAAAATGCTTAATAACTGTTGGCTACACTTCTTATTACGTATACGGTATGGGCAAAACTTATCAAAATAACTGCATTAGTTTTTGCGTGTTGAATTGTTTGGTTCCTGTGCACACTTGTCATTCCCTGGAAATCCTGAAGAACCATGACAAATTGATCTATGGGTCTGTGCACTCTTTTGACCACCTGTTTTCTTGGGGATCTTCCAGGTGGAGCATGCTTCGATCTGGTTGATAGAACCATCCCAGACCTCTTTCCAAGCATTTTCATCTCTTGCTTCTTTGTTTGTCTTGTGGATTCGGTGCAAATCCATCCCTTTTTCCTTTCATGCTCTACACTGTGACTGTGTTTTAGAAATAACCTGTTCTCAAACCATAAAGAAGCTAAGGCCAGGAGGGCATGTTTGTCTACCTGTCAAATGACAACAAAAGTAGAACAAGCGCTCTCCTTCCTCCTTTCTCCATGCATGGGAAGGACGTGCTTCCCTCCATTTTTCTCTCTCACTCGTTTTTTTTTCTGCCTCCCCTCCCCCACTGCCTCTTCCACCATTATGTCTGTCTGTCCATCTGTCTGCAATAGCATCTAAGTTTGGGAATATCTTTGATCTACAAACTGCTTGAGAAGAAAAAAAAAACATTCCTTAAAGCCAAAATTGTGGTGCTGTAAAAACAATATGAATCTGGAAAAAAAAAATATCTTCTGTTCCTCCCATATTAACCCAGAAACGGAGATTGTAGATTTTCTCTCCCCAGTCCCTCTCCTATCAGCCTGGGTCCCCAGGAAGAAAAAATATGGGGGGGGGCAGGGGGGGCAGGTTAACGGTGAGGGGAGGGAGGGGGAGGAATAGGAGATGTGTCCATTTATATGAAAAATTGAACAAAAGAAGATTCAGTCTTCACAAGCCATAATGAAGTATTTAAATGCTGCCGAAATCAGTAGGCACCATTAGCATATCTAAAGGTTCACTTTGAAGTCCGTTGATATGTCTTGTCAAAAATGATTAACCTGAGTAGGAAGTGGCTGTGGGCCTTTCAGGAGGGCCCGGCGGACACACAAAGGAGAGACAAAAGCCAAGTCTTCGGCAGCAGTGACTGAACATCTCTCCCAATCTCAGACAAGCTCATTCCCAAGAAGAGCTGGGGTTCAGGGCCAAAGAGAACTTGGAGCCTGCAGCTGGGATGGGCCAGTCTTCTTCGGGTCCCTTAAAAGACAGTTCTGCTCAGAGGGCTCGCCAGCGACTCGTGTGCCATTCTCAGGGGTCCCGCCCCACATTCCCCCAAAATGAGCCAAAAGAGTCAAGCACCCCTAAAACGGTTTCATAGTTTCACCTCATATGTTCTGGCTTTGGGAATCTTTCCTCTATTTTGTTTTTTATTTTTTTCCGCTCTCTTTTTGCTCCAGTTTCCCCAGACTTCGAGATTTTTCATCTCCACTAGTTCACCTAGTTGCCACATTCATTTGGGGTCTGTGCCCCTGGACCTCTTTGGGGGTTGCTGGCTAAAACCGGAGGATGCTGGAGCTGCCGTTACCAAAAAGGGGATTCTAGGTCCTTCCTGTGAGCGTTGTGGGGCTGTGGGCTAGTGGGGGCACTCTGGTCAGCGCTGTCCCTCTTCGGTCCCCTCACCTGTCACCGGCATGCTCCCGCGGCTTGGGGACCCATCGCTTTTGAGGGTCACTACCCAGGAAGTAGCTGCCTCCATCCATCTGTCGGTCTGTCAGTCCATTCAGGCCCATGGTCACTCCCACCAGAATCACATCCCCGGTCTAAGGGAAGGCTGACTGTGTGGCTCCGGGAGCCCTGCCTACGGCAGACTTGTTATCCGGCGTGGGTGTGGAGAAGGCTGTGGACATCAAAAGGCCTGGAGTGCATGAGCCTGTCCACGTTCTTCCCCAGAAGAATGTGGAAACTCCCTGAGAAATGAGCTCGGTTACAATGGGAAAGAAGGCGGGAGGGCGCGCCACGGCCGCTGAAAGGGAGTTAAAGAGCAGTGGGGAGGGGGCTGTGCATTCACAGGGGCTGCCTGGCTGGGCGTTTAGGCAAATGACCCAAGTGGCAGGCACGGAGCCCTGGGGAGAGAAGCCGAGAAGGGGGCCGCGGGATCAGCACTCAGAAAATCGTGCGAAGGAGAAGTTAGAGAGTGCAGAAAAGGCCACAGCTCTGACCTGCACCTGTGGAATTTATTCATAGCTTTATTCTGTGCAAGATGCTGGGCTGAGAAGCCACATCCGGTTTATCATTAAAAGTCCCCAATGGCCCCAGGAGGCACGTATCTTATTGTCCCTATTTTATGGATGAGGAAACTGAGGCTCGAAGAGGTTCAGCCCCTTGCCATGGCCAGATGAAGCCCCAGTGCTTACCGAGCAGACCCACTGGCCACAGGTTCCCATCGGGACTGCACGGCACTCACAGGTGAGCACTCAACCTGGTTCTGTTTGGGGAAGGCTGGCTGGTATCGCAGGTCCTTGTCAAATAAGCGGGAAAAGCTTCTCAGCGTCTGCTTAAAGAGCAGGGGGTGCTGGGAAATGCAGGTGCTGAAACTGATTCCTGAATTTATCCTAATGAAATAAGCAGAGAAGTGCACAAAAATGTAGGCCCATGACGGCCATCAATGGATTGTTTAAAATAGGAAAAAATGAAATCTGCTTAAATACATCGGTTAAATACATGGTGTCGTATCCGCTCAAGGAAAAACTCTGAATCCGTTTAAACCAATAGGGTAGATGGATATTTTTTTACATGAAAAGATGTTCACTGTATATTATTAAGTGAGTGTATTATCCCAACTACGTGAGATTCTAGACAAGGCAAAGCAATAAGGATGGTAAAAAGGTCCATGGTTCCCAGGGTTTCAGGGCAGGGGGAGGGAGGAATAGGGGGCACAGGACATTTGTAGGGTGATGACAGCATTCTGCGTGATCCTTGTATTAATTTCCCAGCAGCTAAAACAAATGCCATGCAGTGGGTTGGCTTAAACATTGGGAATTTATTGGCTCACGGGTTCAGGGGCTGGGAGATTGGCTTCCTCCCAGGGTCGGCACCTTCTGGCTAGCAATCTCCGGGGTTCCTTGGCTTTTCCATCACGTGGCAATGCACATGGCAGCATCTTCTCCTTTCTCTTCTGGGTTCCCTTGACTTCCAGCTCCTGGCTGCTCCCTGTGGCTTCTCCTTCCAATCCAATCTCCTTTGCATATAAGGACTTCAGCCATATGGGATTCCTTAACTAGTAACATCTCCAAGGCCCTATTTACTAATGGGTTCACACCCACCGGGCCAGGGTGGGGGGGCACGATGCAATCTCCAATAACACTGTCGGGGAGGACGCAAGGTTTTATTCATCTGTCGAAAGCCATAGAACTGGTCAACACAGAGAGGGCCCTCCTTAGTTAATGACAATGTTTCCACATTACTTCCTTGGTTGTAATGAAGGAACCACACTAATGCCAGTTGTTCATAATAGGGGAAATGTGTGCAGGGAAGGGTAGGTATATGGGAATTTTATCATATGCTCCATTTAGATTCTGTAAATCAAAAATATTCTAAAAAATAAAGTTTTTTAAAGTTTTTTTAAAAAAAGAATGCAGTTTACAAAAGAAGTAGGTATTGAGTTATCCCATTTTTCAAAGAAATATTTATCTTTATACATAGAATCTGGATGCCTACATACCATGTTGACACAGCCTCTCTCTGAATGTCAGGTTTCCAGATGGTGCTTTCATTCTGTGCAATTTTATTTTCTGACCTTTTAAGACAAATAGAGACTACTGTTGTACTAATTTTGTTTTGTTTGATTGTTTAGAATATTTAAACTTTTTTATAATTTTATCCAAGTAATGGATATACATAATTTGAAGAATCAAAAGCTTCCACTGGGCTAATAAGCACATGGAGAGATGTTCAACATCGGGGAAAAGAAATAAAAAACACCACGAGCTCCCGCTCCTCACCCACCAGCATGGCTATTACTGAACAGAAGGAAAATCACCAACATTGGCAAAGAAGTGGAGAACTAGCAACCCTCATGTATTGTTGGTGGAGTGTAAAATGGTGCAGCCACTGTGGAAAAGTTTGGCAGTTCCTCAAAAAGTTGAACGTAGAATTATCATTTGACCTGGCAACCCCACTCCTGGAATCCACCAAGGACCCAAAAGCAGGGACTCAGACAGACACTTGACACCAGGGTTCACACCAGGGCTAGAGCCAAAGGGCGGAAACAACCCAAATACCCATCGACAGAGGAACAGATAAACAGAATGTGGTCCGTCCGCACCGTGGGACAGCACTCAGCTGTGAAAAGGTGTGAAGCCTGACCCACGCCACAACACGCATGAACCGTGGAGACATTCTGCTGAGTGCGATGAGCCAGACGCATGGGGACATGGGTGTGTCCACGCCTGTGGTTCCACTTCCACGAGATATCCCAGATGCGCAAATCCATAGAGACAGAGGCAGATACAGCGCACCAGGGGCTGGGGCGGGAGTCAGTGCCCAGCCAATACAGGGCTTCTGTTTGGGGTGATGAGAACTTTTGGCAACGGATGGTGGTGGTGGTGGAAGAATGTTGCAAAGGTAATTAATGCTACTGAATTTTACACTTAAAAATGGTTAAAATGGGGAAATGTTATGTTATATATGTTATTACTGTATGTTTTTAATTTTGTAAGGCTTCAATTGATGTAAACTTTTAAAAGCAAAAAGGAAAGAGACCCCGTGGGACCCACCTGGGGAGGCCTCGTCTGGGGAGCCAGGCCTGCTCCAGTCTCCAGTGGGAGCTGCTTCCAGGTCCAGCTCCCCCCACCTACCAGGGCCCTCAGGTTTCCTCCGCCCTTTCCGTGAGGGTCTCTCTGGCCGCCCCACACTGGGCTGCACTGTTTCCTCATGGCAGGTCCAGCCCCTTGGCCCACATGCAGTCTACCCACAGGCACAGGTCACGATGGGTCTAAACCTCACACAATACGTGACAGAAAGTGTGGTCTACGTGGCCTCCATGGCCTCCGTGGGATGGGCGAGTCCCTCGGCAAACCCACTCTGCTTAGAAGGACGTGGGCAAATTCCTCCGCTGAAGAGCTCCAGAGCAGGGAGCTGGGTCCAACAGCCGAGGAGTCTGCAGAGCTGGCTCCCCTTGGCCAGAAGCAAAGGACTCAGAGTTGGAGAAAAAGAGAGTTCACCCCCTGCCCTCACAGATGGATGTGCCTGTGTGTGCACGTGTTGGGGTATTTGGAAAATACTTCCAGGACATCTGTGTGGGTTAACTGTACTCACTTCTCCACATGGTGACAGGCTCAAACAAGGGTAGAGGGATATGTATGAAACCTTAATAAATTATTTTTTAATTAAAAAATTACACAACTTAGTTCTTCTTTCCTCCTGATTCTCCGGAGCGGTGGTTCTCCACTGGGGGTGATTTTGGCCCCAGGGGAGCTTCGCAAGGTCTGGAGACATTTTTGGTTGCCACAGTAGGGTAGAGAAGTGCTGCTGGCACCAGGGGTGGAGGCCAGGGGTGCTGTGAATGCCCTCCCATGCACAGGATACAGGCACACACACAGACATGCACACACGTGCACACACACACATGCACACACACGCAAGCAGAATTTTCCAGCCCCCAATGTCAATAGTGCTGAAGGCAAGAAACCCTGCTTTAGAGATGTCCTAATCCTAATCCTAATTTCCAAGGTCCTAGCATTAGAGTACTTTTTGCTTTTACTTTTGCACTAAGGCCTTTCCCACCATGCACTGGGGCATCTTGACAGCTTTTCCTGTGTCCCTCCATCCCTTCACGACGTAAGGCAAACCCTGCATAGTGGCTACCTTTCCAAAACCTTTTCACAACCCCCTTTTCCCTGTTCTTGAGGGGAGCAAGTGCAAACACCCGCCGTCCTGACTCTCTTGCAGCTAGGTGTGGCCATCAGGTGGCAGGGATGGGAGTGGAAGCCGTTGAGTGGGACTT
This sequence comes from Bradypus variegatus, assembly GCA_004027775.1. NCBI lineage: Eukaryota > Metazoa > Chordata > Mammalia > Pilosa > Bradypodidae > Bradypus > Bradypus variegatus. The sequence continues at coordinate 14,294 of PVKY010007634.1, forward strand.
GCAGGAAGCTTTGCAGAAAGGAAAGCCCCTGCTGGCTTGCCTCGGTGGCCTTGTGGCTCTTCCCCCTTCTTCCCACCTCAAACACCACCCACAGCCCCAGGGCTCCACAGCCCACCTCCCTTCACACTTGCCTGATGACATCTCCCTCTGATGTCCCACAGACCCCCCAAATGTGGATATTCATGACTGAGCTCCTTGTCGTTCCCTCCACAGCTGCCTGCCATCCTCTCCAGCTCAGTGCAGGCCATCTCTACTCTCCCCACTGCTCAGGCCAAAGTTCTGCAGCTGTCCTGCCTTCTTTCCTTCTCTCCCACCCACGTGGGAGCCTTAGCAAATTCAGCCCATGCCAGCACATCGGAGGAGCCCAATAAATACGGGTTGAATGAATGACTGAGGAGGATATCACCATGGAGCCTGAACCAGTCCTCAGCAGCACCCCTGGATGCCTGGTTGCCCTTACTGGCCCCTGCTGCAGGATGGACTCACACGTTCAGCAAACATCCGTGGAGCTCCTCACCACTCACCGCAGCTGTGAGGTGTATCGAGACACCGTGTCATGTCCACAGAGAACTCAGTCTGCTGAGG
>PVKY010007635.1:0-14744 GCA_004027775.1 Bradypus variegatus
TGAACAGCACCGCCTGTCGCCGGAGGGTTTCGCCAGAAGGGGCCAGTGGTTTCCGCAGGGGACAGGCTAAGGCCACTGCCTTGCGAATCTCCAGCTGCTACTGGGCACCACTGAAATAAACGCCCTGCCAGGGTGGGTCATGGGTAGTCATCAAAGAAAGAGGACATTTATTCCCCCTGAGCTAAAAGAGCCCTTCAAGGCAGTGCTTCCAAATCACCAGTGGAGCTTTTTAAAAATACAGATGCTCGGGACAATCACCCAAGAATCAGAAACTTGGGGAGGCAGCCCCTGTGGCACAGCACGGTCAACTGGAAAGTTTTCTTTTCCCAAGTTCGGTAGGTGTTCTCTGCGGAATTCATAAAAACACTCACGTGAAGAAGAAAAAGAAAACCACACTTTTGTGGGAAGACTGGCTGTAAAGTATTTTAATGCTGACTGTGCAACTTTCATATTCCTTCTTGCATTCACTAAGCATCGAACACACTTTTTAATAATTCTTCGGGCCCCGTTTTAACTAAGAAAAAGATAATTTCCCTTTAATGTTTTATCGTCCAAAGGCAACATCATACTTTTTCTGGGTAATGCAAGACTGAGAGGAAGACAACCAGGAAGAGAGGAAAACAAGTCAGAAGGTACTATGACATGACTCTTGGTTTCAAAGAAAATAACTGGTTTCTCACTTCCATCTACGTGGTTTACTCTGTAATGGTTTTTGGGCAGCCTGGCTGATGTGCCATGATGGAGATTTGTATTAATGCTAAATCCAAAGAAACAATCCAATGACACCAGAGTAATGTATCAGCAGTGAAGGTTTCCAACATGACAACCAACACCAAAGTCACTACAAGCTCACACTAGCCGCTCGCATTCTGCTGCATCAGCCTTACTTTTTAAATAGCATTGTGTTCTCTGGCTTGTGTGGACAGAGGAAAACGCTGGGCCTTTTAGTGTTTTATAATAGTACAGGTTACAAAAAAAAACAAAAACTGAAAAACAAACTTGTAGACTATAATCCATCTGCAGAGAAACGAATCATTTTATCTATTTGGTTACTGACACAAATTACTGCCTCAGCAGGGCTGTTTTTAAAATTACCTGTAACCACAAGTTACCTTTGCCCCATCTTCCCACCCCCTGCCACGTAAGTTAAAAAACTGTCGTCAGCCAGTTTTCACTGTCCCAGAACAGTCAGGAAATAAAGACAAATTTTATACTAAACTCTTATTATCTGGTAGGCACTGGAGCAAAAGAGAGTAGGGCTGTGAAGAGTAACAAGTTTGCTGACGAGATAATGATTTTGGCCATCAGGCTGACTATCAGGAGATTAACTAGACAGAACCGAGCAAATGTTGTGCAAGTTTTTGTCACTTTTTCGGAGGAAACTGGGGTTAGCATAGTGGGTGAGAGTGATGATGGCAAACTTTGAGTGGCCGTGTTTTTTTTTTTTAATTTAAAACGAGATGTCCTGGCTGAGACCACCAGACCCCTTTCTCCAGCCCCTGCCCCACCTTGCAGCAAAGGCTTCTCCTGCACTTGGCAGAGGACAGGGGGGCTGGGTCGCACAAACCCCAGAAGCCACTTGAGAAGGTGAAATGCAGCACTGCCCACACTTAGGTTTGGAAGCCTTAACTGATTTTAACTCTGCTACTTGTGGCTTGTAAGCAGCGGGTGGGCAGAGGGGGAATGGAGAGAGCCCCAAGCAGGCAGAGAAAGGGAATTAAACTGTGAGAAAAAGTGAACAAGCTGGGAGCCCCCAAAGGCCAGAGCAGAAAGGGTTCCCAGGCTCGCCACCCTTTCATTGTACCCTGAGGAAACTGCACAGGGGGAAGGAGGAAGACAGTGAGGACGGAGGCTCCGGGCTGGCTCTGCTCTCTGGCACCCTATCTGCCACCTGGGGCCTAAGAGTTCCCGGATGCTCAGGAGGGGGACAAAAAGGAACAGGGAACTGTTCTCTCCTCTAGTGTTGACACTGCTCAGGCGGAGAAAGGTAAGGAACCAGGAAGAGTCCCCAAGCAACAGGAAGCCGTGGGGCCAAGGGAAGGCGGGCGGAGGGAGTGGGAGGGGGAACCTTGGCTGGAGAGAGAGGCCAGGGGATGTGAAAAATGCCCACGGCCAGACAGCTTCCTCAGCAGAGCACAATTCCTGGAACCGGAGCCACGGAGGGGGGGAAATGGTTGCCACCGACCACTCCTTGCCCTCAGTGAGCAGGTGACACCCTAGCTGGACATCTGACATCTGGTCTACCCGCTGCTGTCCACTTGGGGTGGGGGTGTGGAGGGCATGTCCGGGAGCTGAAAGCGAGACATCACAATAATTCCATGCACTTGCTGGGAGGTCAGGTGAAGGCCGACTCTCGAGGTACAGATTTTCCCTACATGCACCCTAAAACTGGGTACTGCTCAAAGCTTCGGGCTAGAACCCCACTAGATTTTCCTAAGGCATTAACAAAGAAACAACTCTTCCCTGTATCACAGCTCTGTATAGCTTCACAGTCAGTGGTTCATTTCCGTACTCTTCAACGTATGCCTTACGGAATCTTAGGTCAAGGTTTCTGGGTAAAGCATCAAACAGAAACCCTGGGAGCCAGGAAAGACTGAGCTCCAAAATTCTTCACCAGCAGGTGCTTGCTCCCAGGAAAATATGACGTATGTGGAGAGTCGTCTGGATTAGATGATTTCCCAGTTACTTCCAGCTCCAGCGTTCAATGAATGGAAAAGGTTCTAACCCAGAACCGAACACAGCCAAGGGCTTTTTAACTTTATTTATGAGAGAGATGATGGTGAGGTTGTCCTTGAAAGCTAAAGCGGTGACACCTAAACACGGCGAACCCTGATAAAGTTTCTGTGCATCTAACTCATAAAACTTGGGAGCTGCGCAGCATCTAATATTACTCTGGTTTATTTTTTGGTGGGCTACCCTTATCTGCAACCCCTTCCAAATCTTCCGTGAGCAGGACTTGTTGGAACACAGCGAGGTGGTGGGAGGCCCACCCCACACACCCTCCCGTGGGATCGGGGTGTACCCACACCTGGACTGGGGGGGCAGCAGCAGGAACCTGGCTCTGGCTTTGAACTCCCAGTTCCGCCTCTGCTTACCCGCATGATGCCAGGGCAAGGTGCTCGGCCTCTCTAAGCATTGTAGTTCCTTGTGGCAAACTGTGGATCATGTTGTCCTAAATGAAGGGCATTCTCTACCAACCCGAAATATTCCCCTCTCCAAAGTCAAGGCCCCCACTCCCCATTATGACAGCATAACCTGCTGGGAGGTCACGGACTGGGCCTGAACATACACATCTGAAGGTATCAGAAGCTGGGAGGGGAGAAGTGGCAGAATATTTTTATATTTGCACCCCAAGCAACAGTATCACTGCCTTCCTAAACAGAGCTCCCATCTTCCTTGCTCTACTTCAGACCCCACCAAATTTTTAAGCCAACTATGATATTCTGGCATCTGAGAGCCATAAAAATGCCTTGATTCACAGGGAAGAGCTTATCTGCAGTGGGGGGAGACCCTTGAAAGAAAAGCTGACCACTCCAGTCCTGTTTGCTGGGAATAGAATGTTCAAGAATAAATGACATTGACCTTCATCTGAGGAAGATGTGCACACGATCTACAAAGCAAGGCTGCGAGTTGGAGGGGGTTGGTGGGGAGACTGGGTTACGGCAGCCAGAGAAAGACTCACGTCTCCGTCAACTCTGCAGGTGACAGACAGACATCACCCAAAAGGGCAGCCAACGTGGGGGTGGGGTGGGGTGAGTAACTTAACATTCTCTCTAAAATGTACTTTTCCGCCTGAACCACTTTCTTCATTAGCACGATTAGTTTACTCTGCTGGGCTTCAATGAGTTCAAATGGAAAGAGAATGACGGCCTGGAAATGCACTTCACCAATCTACAAATTTTGGTTCTGGTTGTATGGGTCCCTCCCCGTTCTTGGATCTGAGGTTCCATCACTCTGGGAAGAAATGCTGGCATCTCTGGGGCCCTCCTGGGTGGCTGGCACGGCCTTGGGAGACACCCCCAGACCTTCCAACCGTGACTCAACAGCTGGCCTTTCCTTTCGCTAATCTGCTCTCCACAGACTTCCTGTTTGCAGTGACAGCTCTGCCACCTTCCTCTGGCCCCGCTACCTCATCTAACAGAAACAGCCTTCCATGAGCTTCTCCAAAGTCTCAGGGGGTAACTGACCTTCAATAAAGCTACCTGGGATTGTCAGGTGTAGCAAGTCAAAATATAGGATGCCTGGTTAAATTTGAATTTCAGATAAACAATGAGAAATTGTTTAGTATAGTTATGTCCTAAATCTCATGTGGGAAATACTTGTCCTGAAAATTATTTGTTGCTTATCTGAGATGCGAATTTAAGGGGTGTCCTATATTCTATCTGGCAATCCTGTACCATACAATTCTTTATTCTGTTTTAGGCTCTAGCTACTAATACTTGGGCTGTAAGCTCCAAAAGGGTTTAAGGTTCTCACCCTAATTACCCTTAGGGCAATTATATAAATCCTGTGTGGCTAATTAGTAAATTAAAATTAAGATGAGAGCTGTTATGGCCATCTGATATTACAAGTAGCTGGTGTAAAATTATTTAAAGGTATTCCTAGATTGTATGTTAGGTGAATATATCTCAATAAAATTGCATTTAAAAAAAATAATAGCGTATTCCTTATTTTAAATGTCTCTTTAAAAATCAGCTCATATGAACCAACATTACAAAAAAAAGACTTACAGATGATCACTTCTGCCAACTTAAGTCTGTTACTCAGAATATTATATTTATATTACATTTGGGTGTTTCTCCAGAACAGCCGACAATTTTCACATAAACTAAAAAAAAAAAAGTCCTACCACCACTTGTCACTGATTTTCACAACAAACGGGGGCAGACACGTCTGCCTTTGTGAACTGACAGGCAGCTGCCAACATCACAATTGTGATGTTTCCCTTTAAAAACATAGAAGCAGCCAAGAGAACATCACAGAATGTTCAACAGGCAACACGCTGCATTGGGGATGCCGGATGTGCTGCCTCCCTTGGGAGCCCGGGGTTTCTGGCGCTCCCAGACCCGGAAATGAGGTTCTCCTTCTCTCTGGCTGCCTCTGTGCTCAGAGACTCCCCTCACACCACGACCTTCTCAGGACAGGGAGGGGCAGCGGGAAGGGTCCCTTCTGCCTAAAGCCATCTCCACGGTACACACCTCACTCAATACTGCAGGGACACTGCTGGGGCTTGGACCCAGGGCAAAGGGATGTTCTAGAGCTAGCTGCATGCCGCCCTGCTTCTGAGGCTGGTGGTGAAGGGAAGGCAGGAACGGGGCCGGAGCCGGGGGAGCGGGGCCTGGCTCTCGACCCGCCCCTGCTGCCTCCCTGCCACGGGGTGGGCCAGGCAGGGCGGCCTCTTACCAGTGTGGGTGAGCATGTGCCTCTGCAGCGAGCTGGCCCAGGGGAAGACGCGGGGGCAGTGGGGGCAGGTGATCTTCTGAAGGCAGTTGGCGTAGGAGCTCCGCCTGGCTCGCAGCAGCCTGTCCTCACCGGAGCTGCCCTGCTGGTCATCGCTGGGCCGGCTGGCGTCCGCGGGGGCTCTGGCCGCCTCCTCCGGGCCGTCATCCTCGGCGGTCTGCAGGAACGGGCTGAACTTGTTGGTGTCGGTGGTGGCCAGCATCTTCTCGACGCTGGCAAACTCCCCGCTCGAGTCCAGGTCCACTCCGCTGCCGTCCGTCCTGGGCCGGCTCCTCGCCGCTTTTTTCCGACCCCGCTTCTTGGACAGGCCAGCTGGGCCCTGCTCGCTGGGCGAGGCGGCCTCGGGGCTGTTGGCCAATGGGGGCGGGTCGCTGCACTCTGTTGGGCTGGTGGTGTCCGAGGGGGCGGCCTGGGGAGCGGTGGTGCCTAAATGGTCTGCGGCCGTGGTGTGGCTGCCAGCGCCGGGGGGCCCCAGGTCGGCCACCTTGCTCTTCAGCAAGGTGGGGGCTGAGGACACAGATGAGATGATCTGGGCGATGGAGGCCAGCGGGGGCAGCTCCTCCGTCACCGGGGGCTTTGGCAGGAGCAGGGGAGGCTTGGGGCGCAGCGGCCGCAGCAAGGTGGACCCACTGATCAGGGCTGAGTTGCCCAGGAGTGGGGCGCTGTTGACCAGGGTGGAGGAGTAGATGGGCACGGCGAGCTGAACGGGACCCTGCAGGGGCTGGCCAGGGAGCTCCGAGGGGGTGGCCACCGTGGCGGGGGCCTGGGCTTTCTCCGGGACCCCGCCGGTGCAGCTGGGGAGCTGCTCGCCACCGCCCTGCTCCTGCTTCTTGTCGTCGCTGGGGACTCCCGGCTCCTGGTCTCCCCTTCTGAAATTCTTGGGGATGGACAGGTCGATGGGCTCCATGGAGCAGTCATAGGGGACGAGGCAGGAGGGGCTCAGGAAGGAGGTGGCGTGCTCCTGCTTCACGTGGACCAGCGCCAGGCCCTTCTGAGAGAAGTCCAGGGGCTCGTTGAAGTCCATGGCGAAGCCGCCGGCCGGCTCCAGCTTGACGGAGACGTGAGGCAGCGGTGGGGCGGCGACCCCATGCAAGAAGCCATTCTGGGCCTCCAGGAAGGGCCCCCCGGGCTTGCGCTCCCCAAAGGCCCCGCAGCCCCCGTCCTCCGTCCTGCCCGGGGCCTCGGGGGCCGGCCCGTCCCCACTGTCGGCCACCAGCACGTAGCCCTCGACCTCACGCTCCGGCACGAGCGGGTGCTGCTTCAGGACATGGTGCACGCAGTTGCGCTTGGCCGAGAAGGTGGAGCCGCACTCCTTGCACTCGAAGGGCTTGCGGGCCTTGAGGCAGCCGCCCAGGCCGCGGCCGCAGTGCGCCCGCATGTGCATGCGCAGGGCGCGGTGCTGCTTCAGGTCCTCGCCGCAGAGCCGGCACACCGTGTCCGGGGCGCAGAAGGCGTCCACCATTTCGGCCGTGCTGCTCGTCACGTACTCGATGTTCTTCTCGATGTCCTTGCGGGTGGCCTTGAGGTGCTTCTTGCGCAGGTGCCGCTCGCAGTTGGCCTTGACGGTGAAGGGGTAGTGGCAGATCTTGCAGATGTAGGGCCGCTCGCCGCTGTGCGTGCGCAGGTGGCGGATGAGGGCGGCCTTGTCGGCGGCGATGTAGTCGCAGATGTTGCACTGGTAGGGCGAGATGCCCAGGTGGGAGCGCACGTGGGCGCGCAGCACCCCTGAGAAGGCGAACACCTGGCTGCAGAAGCGGCAGGGGTAGAGCACCTTGCGCATGGCCGGCGCCTTCTTGCTGGCCGGGCCTGTCATGATGGCCTTCAGGTCGCCCTCTGTGATCTCCTGCTTGATCTTGGCCTCCATGCTCAGGGGCAGCAGGGCCTCGATGATGCTGTCCTGCTCCAGCTGCATCTTCATCTCCGGCGGGCCCGGGGCCTCCGGCCGCGGCTGCAGGAAGAGCTGGGCTGTGGCACTGGGCTGTGTCCCAGACTTGGGCTGCAGCAGGTGGGCAGTGGAGGCGGCCTCCGTGGAGCCCTTGGGCAGCTTCAGCGGCGGCAGGGGCAGGCCAGGGCTGCTGGAGCCCGGGGAGGCCTGCTGGGCGTTGAGGAGGGGCGGCGGGGTGGAGGTGGCCACAACCGTACGCGGCGTGACCAGGGGCTTTGGCTTCAGGGGGGGCATGTGCTTGAAGATGGCCTGCAGGGGCGTGGCGGGGGCCTTGGACAGGGGCGGAAGACTGATCTGTGGCGGGACCGCCGAGGCCATCCTCAGGATCTGCTGGATGTCGGCCAGCTCAATGGCCGCCTCGCTGGAGACGGGCTTGACGACGATGCTGCTGTCGGGCTGGATGATGAAGCCCTTCTGGAAGGGCTGCAGGGACATGTGCTTCAGGCCCTCCTTGGTGGCCGGGAGGACGGCGAGCGGCCCGCCCAGGGAGGCTGCTTCAAATGGTGACAGGCTCAGCAAGCTGGCACAGCCGGGGTCCTGAGGTAGCTGACCCTTGAGGGTCTCCAGCTGGATGGCTCGGTTGTCATCCGGTGGGGGCTCCATGGCTGGAGCTGGCCGGACGTCTTTGGTGAGCTGCAGGCCCAGCCAGGCCAGGAAGACCTTCTGGTCGCCGGGGTCGCCGGCAGGGGGCTTGTCCTGGCCCTGCTCCCCGGCGCCGTGGGTCTGCCTGTGCAGGAGGAGCGAGGAGAGCATGGGGAACGCCTTGTCGCAGGTCTCGCAGACGAAGCGGTGCTGCTCGCTGATGCATCGGCGCAGGTTGGTTTCGCACCAGGCCTGCACGGAACCCAGGCGGGCACAAGGAAGGGAACAAAGGAGAGGATTAAAAAAATGAAAAAGGCGAGTGTGATCCACAAGGTTTTCACAATCACACTGTCACCCCTTGTAAGCTGCATTGTTATGCAATCATCTTCAAGAGTCAAGGCTACTGGGTTGGAGTTTGGTAGTTTCAGGTATTTACTTCTAGCTATTCCAATACATTAAAACCTAAAAGTGTTATCTATATAGTGCATAAGAATGTCCACCAGAGTGACCTCTCGACTCCATTTGAAATCTCTCGGCCATTGGAATTTTATTTTGTTTCATTTCACATCAAGAAGATGTTCTCCATCCCATGATGCCGGGTCCAGAATTACCCCCGGGAGTCATATCCTGCATTGCCAGGGAGATTTACTCCCCTGGGAGTCAGGTCCCACGTAGGGTGGAGGGCAGTGAGTTCACCTGCCGAGGTGGCTCAGTTAGAGAGAGAGAGGGCCACATCTGAGCAACAAGGAGGCACTCAGGGGGAGACTCTTAGGCACAAGTATAAGCAGGTTTAGAGTCTCCTTTGCAGTAACGAGCTTCATAAGGGCAAGTCCCTACACAGAGGGCTCAGCACATCAAACTGCCAGCCCTCAGTGTTTGTGAGAACATCAGCAACAATCCAGGTGAGGAAGTCCAACACCTCTGCTGTGGCTCACACTCCCTTTCTCCACTGTATGGATGGGTGAGGAGAAAAATGGGGACAAAACCTAAATGGAAAATAGGGTGGGATGGGGGGATGATTTGGGTGTTCTTCTTACTTTTAATTTTTATTGATATTCTTTCTAGTGTAAGGAAAATGTTCAAAAATGGATTGGGGTGATGAATGTACAACTATATGATGATACTGTGAACAGCTGACTGTACACCATGGATGACTGTATGGTATGTGAATATATCTCAATAAAACTGAATTTAATTAAAAAATAAAATAAAAAAGTCTTTTACAAACCTTCCTAGCATATCCAGCCTCTCTCTCTAATACACAAGGACTTGACCTTCACCCTGCTTGCTAAAGGAATGAGTAAGTAAACCCACAAAGCATCTTAAAAATCACGTTTGCTCGATGGAATGACATCAGTTCCCAAGTTACTCCAGCAGAAATGTGCTGAAGTACAGGTAAATCATATCCTGGTAGAAGAGAAGTAACTTTTTCTCTTTTCTTAATAGACTGCATGTTTTTTAGAGCAAGTGCCCTGCAAAACTAATTGGTGGTGACAGAGGTCAGAAGAGCAGCTAGCTTTGTGGTTGTGGGAGACAATGGTATTCATTGCCTGGGAAAGGGCTTGAGGGAGCTTCGGGGGTGCTGGAATGTTCTATGTTGTCCTGTGTGGTTATGTGGATGTCCACATATACAACATTTCTTTGCTTATGAGACATGTGCTCTTGGAGAACTTTACTGCTGATTCCTTTATCTCAATGTAAAAAACTGGGGGGAAAAACATTCTCCAAAAATTTATTTTATCAGGTACACAATAAGCAGAGAACAAACATGAATCATTTTTTAAGAAACTACTGGAAATATTGGCGCTATTTAGCTTCAATGCTAAATATTTTCTTTATATATTGAAGAAGGACTTAAAAATGACAAACCCAAGTTAAGATGTGGCCACATGGGGGTGAACCACTCACAACTTTACATCTGAACGCAAAAGGCACTGAAGACTGTGAGTCCTAAGCTGGCTAATGTGCAATCAAGCCAACACCACGCAAGATAAGAGGCCACCCAGCCCTCTCAACCCCAAACCACAGGAATATCCTACGAACCAAGTGGATGCCATAAAGGGGAGAAAACCCAACTGGCAACGTTTTAAGGACAGGGACACTTTAAGGTGAAGCTTGGCCCGAGGGACTTGTTGTTTCGCCAGGGGAATCAGAATACCTGTGAAATCTGAGGGAACTTTCTACAGGAGAAGTCTGTGAACCCCAAGTCGTGGAAGCCGGCAGGGATCGAAGGGTTGTTTTGTATGTAGGGCCTTCCCATGGCGTCTCTCGGAAGCTGTTTGTGGACCAGCGCATTGTGGCGTAGCAACCCGCGATGTGTTCGGAAGGTGACGCAGCAAATGTCACACCTGGGAGAGGAAATCGCAAGATGTAAGGGGGTGCCAGAGGCCAAGTTCCCAGCCGTCAAGTAGCTTTACTGTATTCTATTTCTGGGTTGCTTCATTTCGCCTGAGCAAAATAAAAATGAAAGGACACCAAGAAGCCAGTCTGCTCGTGGTTAGCACCGAAAACCTCTTCCTCCTCCTCAAAAAAACAAAACAAAACTATATCTTACCAACTCCTGGATTATCAAATCTTTGCAGAAAACACAATATGTATATATGGCCCGACTGGCCAAAGTTTGTGCTCAAAGAGGAGACAGCTGGGAACCTAAGCCTTACAGCTGAACTACTTGTCCTTCTCTGAATTACACAAGGTGGACGGACGATTGCAAAGGTTTTTCTCCCTCCCTCAGCTCAATGCATTCCAAATATTGTAAACACTTACAAGTCAAAACAGAATAAATTCACACAACATGCTTGAATAGACACTTCTCCAAAGAAGATACACAAGTGGCCAAAAAACACACGAGAAGGTGTTCAACATCACTAGCTATTAGGGAAACGCAAATCAAATTCACAATGAGGTATCACTTCACACCCACTTGAATGGCTATCATTAAAAAAAAAAAGGAAAATATTAAGTGCTGGTAAGGATGTGGCGAAATAGGAACCCTTGTGAATTGTTGGTGGGAATGTAAAATGGTGCACCTGCTGTGGAAAACAGTTTGGCGATTCCTCAGAAAGCTAAATATAGAGTTACCATATGACCCAGCAATTCCACTTCTAGGTATACAGCCAAAATAATTGAAGACAGAGACTCAAACAGATATTTGCACACCGATATTCAAATCGGCATTCTTTACAATAGCCAAAAAAGGTGGAAGCAACCCAAGTGTCCATCAACAAATGAATGGATAAACAAAATGGGGTGTGCACACACTGGAATATTATTCAGCCGTAAAAAAGGAATGAAGTTCTGATACATGTGACAACATGGGTGAACTTGAAACACATGTTGAGTGAAATAAGCCAGACACAAAAGGACTGATACTGTACGATCCCACTCGTATGACATAATTAGAATATGCAAATTCCTAGAGTGAGATATAAGACAGGTTACCACGGGCAGGCGTGGGGGTAGGGAATGGGAAGTTAATTCTTCACAGGTGCAGAGTTTCTGTCTGGGGTGACAGAAAAGTTCTGGTAATGGATGGTGGTGATGGTGGTACACATTGTGAATGTAATTAACACCACTGAATTGTACACTTAAAAGTGGATAAAATGGGAAATGTTATATTGTACATATGTTCCCCTAATAAAAATTAAATTAAAAAAATCTAAAGAAAGAAAAAAAAAAGAAATTACACAACACCCAGAGCAACAGGTCAGCTGTCCCTGGTATCTGATGGAAACAAAGTGATAATTGCCATCTGACGTAGTAGCAAGTGACAGCGTGTATGCACGCATTAAATTCTGAAATTACTACCATTGTTATCTCAAAAATCAGACAGCTCCTGTTTGAGTACGTACGAGGTAAGCAAGGGTGGGGCACTGTGCCAGGGACAGCCAGTGTGACAACCCTGGCAGGCAGGGAAGGGACCACTGCTCTCATTTTACAGATGACAGTACTTAGGCCCCCAAGTGTCATGCACCATGACCGAAGTTCCAGAGCCAACAAGAAGCAAACACAGGATCTGCAGGCAGGTCCCACTGATTTCCAAGTTCACACCCACACCTGCCACAGACTGCGTCGCCTTCCCCGGAAGATTCCCACGATGGAAGTCCATTAGCTACCACTTGGCTTCAGTCCGAGATCCCCTTTCACCCCTTCCAGGCATAATGAACACCTTTTTAGAGTACTTTGTCTGCCTTCCATGCTAGGCTCGTCTTTAGGTCTTGTCTGGGAACCACGGTAAAAACTATTTAGTAATTACAACATCATCAATATCCCCTAGACCTGCTGTGAATGCAGGAACCACTAGCCCCAGGTGGTCATTTAAGTTTAAGTTACTGAATTAATGAGGCCACACTAGCCTCTTTGTAAGAGCTCGCAGCGCCGGGCAGTGCATATGTACCAGCCTCTTTCCATCACCGCAGAGAGCTCCAGTGGATCCCTGAGTCAGTTACCGTACTGGTTTGTATATATTATGTCCCCCAGGACAAGCCATGATCTTTGATGCAGTCTTGTGGGGGCAGATGTATTAGTGTTGATTGGGTTGGAATCCTTTGATTGAGTGTTTCCATGGAGATGTGACTCAATCAACTGTGAGTGAAATGACTGACTGGATAATATCCATGGAGGTGTTACCCCAGCCATTCAGGGAGGGTGTTGATTGGATCACTGGAGTCCTATAAAGGAGTTCACAGACAAGGACTTCAGAGCAGCTAAGAGTGACATTTTGGAAAGCAACTGAGAGTGACATTTTTAAGAGCAGCTGCAGCTAAGAGAGGACAAAATGCCCTAAGAGCAACATTCTGGAGAACGCCATTTTGAAATGCAACCTGGGAGCAAGCGGACGGCAGCCACGTGCCTTCCCAGCTAACAGAGGTTTCCCAGATGCCACTGGCCATTCTCCAGTGAAGGTACCCGATTGTTGATGACTTACCTTGGACACTTTATGGTCTTCAGACTGTAACTTTATAACCAAATAAACCCATTTTATAAAAGCCAATCCATCTCTGGTGTTTTGCAAATCAGCAGCATTAGCAAACTGCAACAGTTACTGAGGACGTACCCTGTGCCGAGCACCTTCCATTTATGTGTATTTGTGCCTCTGACTCCCACAAAACCCTCAAAGGAAGGGGTTACGGTGGCTGCTTTACGGAGAGAGAACCTGAGTTGAAGGTCTGTGCTTTGAAATTCTTCTCTGGAAATAAACACGTAATGACATTATCCACGAAGGAGCCAAGCCCGTTTTCACTGAGCGTTGAAAGTGGCAGCAAGCTGCTGACCTTATCACCTGGAGGCAGGCACGGAACGTGAGTCACGCTGCAGTGTACCAACCTCTTCTTGCTACATGGGGGGCTCCATGGCATCTTATCACCGACACTCCTGTCGTCATTCAATGACATTTAGACCACTACGTTCCCACTGGCCATTCAGAAAAAAAACTCCTTTTGAGGTAGTTCTGCTTAGCTCACCCCCTGTGATAACAGCCTCAAATAATTCAGAACACCTTAAACAGTAAAAGTTCTCCATCACAGACGGGGGGGGGTGACTCGCTCTCCCTGGTGTCCTGGCAACCCCCTCCTCACCATCGCAGTAATTGTCTTCTCTCGATCATGCTGGAAACCCCAAACCCCAGCAACCAGCACTTGCCCAAAGTAGCCAAACACTGAAGTCAGGAGATATGAGAGAGGAGTCAACAGGGAACAAAACGGTCCCCAGTCTCACTGTTATGTGAAGAAATATATTCCCCCAAAGGCTCAGGTTCAAGTCCTAACATCCTGGCTCTGGGAACATGACCTTACTTGGAAATAGGGTCTGAAGATGCAGCTGGAGTAGGGTGGGTCCCCATGTCCTTACGGGAAGGGGAGGAGACACGGATGGCTCCAGAGACAAGGCCATGCCAGGATGCAGGTGGCAGGGATGAGACGGATACGCCCACAAGCCAAGGAACCCAAGAGGCAAGGAAGAGTCTTCCCTGGAGCTTTCAGAGGGAAGGCGCCTCTGCCGACACCTTGATTTGGGACTTCTGGCCTCAAGAACCATAAAACAAGACATTTCCGTGGTTTTACACCATCTGGTTTGCGGCTCTACAACACTGGGACACACGCGGTCATGTTCTCTTTCTGGCCAGAACACACACTTGAGTTCTGAGCTGGGCACGTGTGGGTAACTGCGAACCTCGGAAAGGATAAAAGCCTTGTGAGGCCACCCAGGCTCAAGTTCACCTGCAGATCCCCTGCGGCACCCACCCCTCCCCACGTCCTCAGCAGGCTGAAAACCCTGTGTGCAATTGAAAGAATGACAGAAAAATGTCCGAATCGGGGAAACCTAACCCCGACCACAGAGAAGACGATATTAAGAAACTGCCGTTAATTTTAGTTATGATAGTGGTATTCTTTTTCTTTTTAAGCCCTTTTCTTTTAGAGAGAGATAATGCAATATTCACAAACTATTTGTTGATGTACGGGATTTGTTTTGAAATCACTTGGTGTGGGGGGAAGGGGTGGGAACAGATGTAACAAGATTGGCCATGATACTTTTTGAAACTGAGTTGGTACATGTGGGTTCATTAGGTGTTCTCTACTTTTGCATATGCTTAAAATGTTCCTTAATATGTTTAGAAGACAGAAATATCTTATTATGAATGGCTGACAAGTGAGCTGACTTTTTGCCTCTTTCCCCAGGCCTCAAGTCTCCAAACCAGGTAGCAGGTATGTACAGACGTGTGGGTGATCAATTTTTAATATGATGAGAAGCCCCCTACACC
>PVKY010007636.1:0-14742 GCA_004027775.1 Bradypus variegatus
TGTATAGGCTTATACATTAAATTAGCTTGTATATATTATTGAATATATTTTAAATTAATTGGATCTACTGTAATAGTAAATTGGAACCAATATAAGGAGACTTATGACTAGGTAGGTGTTTTCTGAGGAGCATCCAGCAATATTCCTAAGAGGATGCACGGAGTTCTCAGTATCGATATAAGCACCCTCAGAAGTGAGGATTTCAGTTGTCTGAACGCAGATAGTGAACCAGAATGGATGTGAATATATGCACAAACACAAAACAACTTTTCAAATCAAATCAATAAATATGACTGGAGGAACCATATCTAATTCTGTAAAAGATGATGGTATTAAAAGAGCTGGTTTATCACGATAAATTCTGTTTCCAGGAAATTAACCAATTTCTGGCATTACTTAATGAATAACCTTGTTTGTTTCAGCACTGAGAACACACTGGAGGAATGGTTTGGCACTATCTTCTGAAATCAGACACAACTGTCATAAGTGAAGCAGGGTTACAGAATGTGACTTTGTACCAAAGTAGAATACACTGCTACAGGTAGACAGTTCTTAAACTGATACTTCAAAATGAAGACATGAATAAAGACAGAAAGTAAATCAAGTGGCTCTTCTAGGTATTTCTTCCTGGATTGAGATTTTAACTGAGTTACTGCCACTCCTTCAGTGAAATTCCTTAAGAAAACAAAAACAAATGAAGAAACAAGCAAACCTTTTAAAACAAATAGTGCAGTAGTTAGGAATATGGACTTTGGAGTCAGAAGGACCTGAGTTTAAGGAGTCCTTGAGCAAATCACTTATTCTCTCTAAGCCTCAATTTTCTCCTCTGTAAAATAGGGATAACAAGAGTATCATTTCATAGACCTGCTGTGAGGGTTAAAAGACTAAAAAAAACAAAAAACAAAAAAAAACACCCTAATACTTAATGCTAAAAAATGCTGGCTATTCTCATCAGTGGGAAAAGGTCAATGGAAAAAGACTGGAGGCCACTTAATCTATTCTAATACTTAATTTCATTCCTGGATTTTTACTAATCATTAACAATAACCATTTACTGACCACCTATCATGTATTATACATTAGAAAGTTTTAAAAGATACTTTAAGTTGCCCAAACTCTAAGGATAAAAGGACAAACAACACACAAATATGAGGTGTAAAAACAAATGTATTTAATTAGACAATACACACACCAGAATACACAAACATAAATGTATAAAATATATTTATTAAAAGTGTGACTAGCAAGAGGTTGTATAGACGAGCTTACATCACACATTAACAGAATAAAGATTCTTTAAAAAAGCAAGCTGTTTCATATGCAGGAGAGCTTAAGCTGGAGGAGGAAAAAGGACATGAAGAATAAGTTAGTAAGGGGTAGGAAGAGGGGAAGAAGAGAGGGTCAGGGACTGATCCTTAGTGAGTAATCCTAATCAATTACAGTGGAAAGATAGGAAACTGGCAAAGCAGCTTTTAAGAGGATTGGTAAAAACAAGAGTGACACTACAGAGGCCAAGAACAAAGAAGGGCAACAGCAGGCATAAGCCAGGCAGGTCCGATAGAGTGGTAAAGGCTGAAACAAAAATTTAAAGGAAATTAAGAAGTTGGAAATTTAAAAAAATAAAAAAAAATTTTTAAATGGAAGTAGTAGAAAACAACAATTCATTTGTGAGCTTTATATGTGAACGAGTTGAGGCAGGGATGAGTTAGTGTGCTATAACCTTGAAAAGATTTCCTGAGGATGGGGATGGTCTGACACACTTAAAGGCTTCCAGGAAGAACAGAAGAATAAGTTAATTCTAGAGATTAAGAAGAAAAGAAGGGGTCTATGAAACAACGATTAGAGTTCAGGCTTAAGAAGTGGAAGCTTTCAAGAGTTTTAAATAGACATTTATCCATAATTATCCAGCAGCATGTATTTTTTCTTCTGATACTCTGACCTATGTGGTATGGGGCTGCCGGGCAACATGCTCCTCTTTCTTAGCACCAGGAGGAAGTTATTCTTCCAGACTGAGCTATTTCTCCTATCTAAAAGCAGGGTCTTCAAGGTACTTCCCTTTATGAATTCCCTTATTAAAAATCCAGAAAAGTTTCCAGAAGGTTTTTGTCCTCTAATGAATAATGAATTATTATCCCACATGATGTCTGTTAACTATGCCAGACACACTCTATTCCATATATACAAACCCCAAAGTATTAATCCTTGTTTTCACTTGAATTCACAAGATTATTTTTTAAATATTTTTTTAATTGTAGAATATAACACACATCCATGAAGTGATAACCTTCCAAGTGAAATTTAACAAGTAGTGAGAGAACAAATCTCAAAGAATATTAGAGGTCACAGTTCCAGCTATTTCCTTATTGTGAAACACAACATATTTACAAAAAAGGAATATCTTTCAAAGGATGCTTTCAGTCTTCTTGGTGATGTGCGACACGGATTCCGTGAAGAAGCCTGACCCTGGCATAGAGGCACTGAGAATGCCTTTTTGACCAAACAGGGAAAAGGCAACAAAATAAGTTTCGGTGGCTAAGAAAAGTCAAATAGAGTCAACAGGCTGTCCTCGAGGTTACCCCTATGCAAGCAAGCTTCACCTAGATATGCCAAATGATCACAATATAATAAGCCTAAGTCAACAGGAGTCCCCAAAACCTTAAAGAATACCTGAATCCCTATCTGAGACTCTATAAAGATTTCACTCACTAAGTTTATTCTTCAGAAACTTAAATTCTTCAGAGAATTTCTATGCCGGCCAAGTCCCCAAACCCAGAGGCAATAGCCTCTTCAAGAACATCAACTATATGTGCCCCCTTTTCTCATGAAGTTGACACCCCTTTTTAACATGAACAACTTAGAGTGGTCACTGCCTAGACATCCCTGAAGATCGGGAAAGTGATTAAACTAGAGGAAGGGGTAGCAATAGACAAGATGGAATTTAACAAAGAATTATGAATACTGAATCTCTATATAATTTTTTCTTGGTTGCTGGAGTATTGGAATAGCTGGAAGGAAAGGAGATTGCAATGGTGGAACTGTGACATATAGCATCCTTTGAAATTTCTTCCATAGCTACTTGTTAAATGTGATCTAAAAGCTGTCACCTTTTTTGTAAACATGCTGTATTTCACAATAACGAAATAACTGAAACTATGGTACTGTAACTCATAACAATTTTGGAAATTTCCTATATGACTGAGATTATTTCTTCATGTTGCCAATACTCTACCAGATCATTTGATCATACTATTCACTCAGGGTATCTGTACTTCACAGAGTCCCTGAGTCAGATTATAGTATCTTTCTCTTCACATTTCACACACTTCCACTGCTCCACCCTATCCATACTTGGACAAACATCATTTTATAGTAAGTATAACCTGACAATAAGGCCTAATCCTCAATTCAAAAACTTTTCTTCTTCAAGTACCATGACTGAAATTTTTCTAGATCTCAAAGTCAAATTCTAGCTTTTATTTTTGTTTCTCTTTCTATGATACAAGAGGCATTCAATATTAAGTGATGTTTTAAAATTTAAAAAAAAAAATACATATTGCAAAGTAGACTACTGTTTCCTCGTAAGCATCAATATACACTACCACTATCTTATATTTTAATACTTAACAAAAATCAACCAAAAGGACTAAAATTATAGGATTATATGTGTCAACACCAAAACTACAGAATGAATCTCTCCCTCCTGTGTCCCTTTACACACTTCTGGAAAAGTACCTATAAGACTTCATTGTACTCACTTACTTACATGTTTCTGGCTCACCTTACCCAACTGTAAGATCTTGAGGCCAGGATAATGCAAGTAGTGGACCTAACACTGTGCCTGGCACATAGGAGGCCCTTGATAAATTGGCAAAGAATAAATGAATAGTTTACATAGGACGAGGTAAACTGTTTCGTATCCTCTCTGTACTCCCCAGAGTAATGCTCAATTGGACAGATAATTATGTTTTACAAATGCCTAAATTCAGTTTTAAAATCTGTCATTTTTTAAAATATAAGAAATCTAGTCATGATATAGCCATGTTGATTTATTAAACTGTGATTCAAGTTTCAAACAAAATAGTTATGAACTATTCAGAGTCTATATGGTTGGTGAGAAGTGGGCCAGTTTCTAGCCAAACTGAACTGAGACTGGTCTAACTGGGAGCTCCCAAAAGACTTGGAGCCATAGAGACGCAAGGTCTGTAGGTCACAGTGATTTTTACTTCAAACCAAGACATCAAACCAGAACCAGACTATCCTTAATCATAGTTTGCTATAGTTAGTTTCTTGTAACACTTCCAAATCGCTACATATTTTTCAGTAATACTTCCCACTAAGTTTCAGACTGCATATATAAAAAGTTCAAATAAACTCTAGTAAATTAATCTCAGGTATAATTAACAGTAATCACCACTATACTTACTAAAACAAGAAAGAATTCTAGTGTGACCAAGAAAAACAATCTACTGATCCCAACTTTTTTATAACCACATAGTATCAAAGCCAGAAAGCAAATATTTCCCATTATTTACAGGGATGAGTACAGTTTCCACTAGAAATTTACCAGGTCTAACAGCTAATATAAAACCTGACCTGTTTTTATCGCTAACCCAAGCTGTCAAACAGGCTTGAGTTCTCAGGAAAATATGACTGTTATACAAAGAAACTGTGGGGCAGGGACTCAAAATTAGTTTTAGTCCTTTCCTCACTGAGCAGGAATTTAACAAGGATAACTAAAATATTAAGATATCTGTGTTTCTCTCTGACCAACTCCTTGAGTTTATTTAGAACTATAGTATTAATAAAAACAATATTCAGAATTAGCAACTAAAGCAAACTAAGTAACCCTGGAATTTGAATTACCATCATTTACATCACCGAAATGGAAACAAGAATTTAAGAGAGAGTGACAGTGCATGTATACATATATCCTTGCTGAGCCCTATACAAAGCAAATTGAAAAGAACCAAGTGTCCAGAATTCAATATTAGCTCTAATTATGTGTCAAGGACATATACAAAAAAAGAGAGAATGCTGTGGAGGAGAAGTGCTGAAGAAGGCCAAGACAGTGGTTCTTAAACCAGTGTGCCTACTATCCTGCAGCCACGAGGCCATTTACTTCCCCTTTCACTGTCTGTTCCTTTATGCAAAACTGACAGAGAGAGAATGGGAAGGATATTGAGCTTCTAGTCCTTTTTCTCTGGGCCTCTGGACCGTACCTAGATGGTTCCTTTCCTCCCCCATGACTGTCTCCCCATATTCTCAACACATTCAAAGTAAACTTTTTGAAAATATCCTGAAATGTGAAAACAGGCTCACATCTATTTTCACATTAGACAATGAAATGTAGCCAACAGGTTCTGGGCACTCTTAACTGGCTTAGCAGTCAAGATAGTGGGGAGTGAAAGATCTGCACATCTCAAGTATTTCCCACTCCCCTTTAGGTCCTATGGCTATCTCTACAGAATCAGGAGGAAAGACTTATTAGAAAGACTATCACAATATAAGTCCACAAATCAATTCAAATATTTAGTTCAAGCACCAAATTCCTTAACACAAAAGAAATGTTTGAAGCCTGGGGAGGTCAAGAAAAATTCTGTGCCCAGTTATAGAAAATACTCAATAATTATTATTTATTTAAATACCAGGTCTTGCTGGGTTCCTTTCATCCATACTCTCATAGGAGACTTTTCCCAGAACACACCGATAAATCAAAGCATGGGAAGGTAACAGTAAGGCCAGAAAATGAACAAACCCTTCCTAAATTGTATGAGGGGATGGCACGAAAATAGAACAAGGCAACTCATTCAAAGCCCGAGTGCTGAGATGGGCCACAAAAGATTATCTGGCCAATGGGACTTAACCTCGTACGTACAACAATGACTGCTATAGGGCAAAGCAAACGTTGACATTCCCTCTTCATATGGGACACTTCACAAAAGCAATGGATGGTTTTGCAAAGAATTCTTTCACTGAAGCCTTAAGAATTCCGAATATTTTGAAAAAGCTGTGAATGCGAAAAACATTATCACAATAACTGTCCTAACAAGAAAAGCGAGGTATATCTAAAACATTGTTTGCTTCTTAATCGAGCCCTAGTCATTTGCTACATTACCAAAAAGGATATGAAATACAATACAGTTCGAATGCTGCGTGTGGAAGGCATTAAAAGCTTATCTGAGATTTACATCTTCGCAGCTGAATTTGCAAATACTAATAAAAAGGAAATGATTTCGCGGAGATTTTTTTGTGTAGCGAAGTTTTTTCTCTTTCAAAAGTTACATAATTTCGGTGATACCGCAAGATTAAAAAAAAAAAAAGAAGTAAAACACCGCAACAGGATTTTTCAGAAAGTAGGATATGAATTACAACTGGCAGCACCAGACCAATTGCGAACCTCCAACAAACTGAGTGCAGCACGCCTATCTCAACTACGCCGTTGGTGAGTGTTTCGCCTTTTAATCACCTCCCAGCCTATCTCCCCGCACGCCCAACCCCCGGCGCTGGGGCGCGCACAGGACTGGAGAGCAAGCCCCGGGAACTCGCAGGCTGGCCTGTGTGAGCAAAGGGAAGGAAATGACACAGGCAGGAAAAAAAAGCAAATCAAGGAAAAGACACAACAGCAGCTGGGCCTGCACCAGCCTCCAACACGGGCCCCACACTGCGCGCCCGCTTCCCCCCACTCTCGGGCTCGCGGGTCGGCTCCCTCGGGCCAGAGCGGGCTGTCCCACCGAGCACGGGCCCCGGATCCCCGCCGCCGCTTCCTCGAGATGCGCCGCCGCACGGCCTGGAAGGAGGGCTGCCGGCGGGGGGGGGGAGCTCCACGGCCGGGGCCGCCCTGGAGGGCCTGGGAAGACAGAGCCCCCGCCCGGGCCATGGGGCCACGAGCGGGGCGGTTGGGCGGCCAGCGGTCCCAGCCGGGCCCGGCGGGCTCTCCATGCCTGTCAGGCGGCGGCCCAGGGTCCTCCTCCCCTCAGCCAGGGCCGGGGCGGGGCGAAACGAGCAGCGCGGGCACAGGCCGGGGCGGTGGCGACACTCACCCATGGTGGCGACGGCGGCGGCGGCAGCTCGGGCCCAGGACTGTCACCTCCGCAGCCGGGGCTGCATGCCGGGGGCGCGGGCGGCGGGGACGGCAGCGAGCCTGGCTCCGCGCGGGGGGCGCAGGCTGCGGTCGGGGCCCCCGCCGCCTCCACAGGCTCCGGCTCCGGCTCCGCCCGCAGCCGGGAGCTGTGGCATGGGCAGGGTGGCCCGCTACATCCCCGACGCTCCGCGCCTCGGCCCAACCCGGCCTCGGCGGCGCCCCTCCGCCCGCCCGCCCGCCAGACCCTCAGCTCCGCAGTCGCTCCGTCCAGCCACCGTTCTTCACCTCAGGAACGCTCCGAAAAACAAACCGCTGGTCGCGCAGCTTGCCCCCCTGCCTGTCATTCACTCTAGCACTCGCCAATCCCAGGTAGCCACTGGACCTTCGCACCACCCCCACTCGCTTCACCACCCAATAACAAGGAGAATGTGTTCTGGCCCTCCCGCCCCCGCTCGGGCTCTCTCCCAACATCCTAACTCTCAGCCACTAACTAATCATCTGCACCATACGATGAACCAATCCCGCCTACTCTCTCAGGATGCCAATGGGCGAAGCCAAAGAGGCTTCGTAGGGCTGTCGTCCTTCTGTCAATCATGGACACAGCGCCCGATTCCCTCCACTGCTAGCCAATCACATAGAGGGCGCTGAGCTCCGGGCGGAGTTGGGTGCTCCAATCACAGCTCGGGTGTGAAGCTCCGCCTACACACTCATCTCCCGTCAGTCACCCGAGGCTCGGCGGGCGCGCGGGCTGGCTGCGTTCCCTGCGGCTACTTGGGGGCTGGGGTTTGGGAAAGGCGACTGGAGGGGCACTCAGGCTTTCCGCCCTCTGGGTCCTCGGCAGTCCTGGCGAGCCCTGCCCCCCACTGTGTCCAGCATGGGCCGTGTACAGAGGAGGGTTTATCAAGTGATGAGCACTTCCCCGCGTGTCGTCAGATCCCTGATTAGCCCTCTGGTCCCTGCGCCGCGTTTGCCCGGGGGCAGGGGCAGCCTCACCACTACCCCCTTTTTTTTCTGGGCCGGAGAAGCTGGGGCTGGGGTAGTGCTGGAAGGTGGGTCCTTGGAAATCTGGGTTCTGTTGCACCAGGACTTCAACCAGTAGGTGGCAAAACCAGAGGTCCTTTCTTAAAACAACTCTTTTGTGGTTATAAAAGCAACTCAAGTTCTTGGCAGAAAAACTGAAAAATGCAGAAAAGTATAAAAAGAAAATAAAAATCCCATCCGAGATCATCTTAATTTTTAAAATCTACTTCCCACCTAGATAATATAACATTTGACAATGGTTTCTTACTGTTTTGCAGTCTGCTTACATTCTTTTATGGCTTTTTTCATGCCACCAAATACTGTTCAAAAACCGTTGTACCGGTTACGTGATATTTAAAAAATGGGATTGACCATAATTAATTTCCCCAATTCCCCATTGTTCAACGTTTTGTACACCCAGATCTTTTGATTCCAAGTCCACCACAATTAATATGGGCTTCCTTATTCTGCAAGATGCCAGAATAATCTTCTTCAGATGTCATTTTAAACCGTCAGTTAAGAACCTTTGGTGGTCACTTTGACTTGAGTGTCAAATCCTTTAAGAATGACCTTGGAACCCTCCCTCTTTCTTTACATCTTCCCTACCCTCATCATATTTAAGCAGCCACCTTGCCCCAGCTTTTCGCTTATTTTCTCACCTGATAAAATCCCTACCCAGTTTATTGCAGTTCCTTAACTATAATAACAATCTTTTTTCTGGGAAGGGGAGACAAGAGTTAAAAAGGAAAGAAAAATAATATTTATCCGTCATTTACTATATGCCAGGCACTTCATTCATCTCATTTAATCTTTCCAATAACTCTGAGGTAAGTAAGACATTTTGCACTTACATGATGAAAGTGAAGCTCAGAAAGGTTAAGTAACCTGTCTGAGGCCACGGAGAGTTATTGGTGGAGCAGGATTTGTATCAGTTCTCTCTGACTCTAAGACCATATTCTGGTTCTAGACCACTGCTTCTCAACTCTTTTATTATTATTATCTTCCCCCTAAGAAGAAAATTTTAATTTTATTTAAATTAATTAAATTTAAATTAAATTCTCACTAACAAGGGAATTAAATACTACATGTAGGGTTAAACTTTGGAAGGTCACAAACCAATGTAATGTCTAAGAATTTTTCAACTCTTAAGAATCAATTTTTTACCCTGTTGGGTGATATCACCCACACTGAAATTATGTGTACTAGCCAATGCTGGAGGTCACAATCTGACAATCTGAGGCCCAGATCTGACCTTTAATTTTATTGACTTGCGAGATAAATATAAAAAATAACAATAATGCCAGTGGAAACCTGGTATTCACTCCATGGCTTGTGCCCGAAGGTCTAATCAGCAATTTCTCTTGGAATGTCTAATACACATCTCCAATTTAACATGTTCAGCACAAAACTCTTGATCCTTTACACCCACAACCCCACCATTCCACCCCACCCCACCCAGCCCCTAAACCCTGCTCCTTTCTGTTTTTCCAATTGTTAAAGTACAAAGCTAGGAGTCTTGAGTCTTCTCTTTTCCTAATACCCTATATCTAATCATTTAACAAGTCTTTTCAGCTCTAGTTTCTACAACTACTTACCATCCACCACCACCAACCTAGGTCAAGCCACGTGTTCCAGTTTGCTAATGCTGCCATTATGCAAAATACTAGAAATGGATTGGCTTTTATAAAGGGGGTTTATTTGGTTACAAATTTACAGTCTGAAGGCCATGCAAATGTCCAAATCAAGGCATCAACACGAGTATACCTTCACCAAAGGAAGGCCAATAGCATCCAGAAAACCTCTGTTAGCTGGGAAGGCATGTGGCTGGGGTCTGCTGATCCCAGGGTTTGTTCCACCTCCTCTCTCAGCTCCTGTGCTTTCTTCAAAATGTTGCTCTTGAGGTGTTTTGTCCTCTGTTAGCTTCTCTGGAGCAAATACTGGGCTAACATCTCCAAAGTGTCTGCAAAAGTCTGCTTTCAGCAGCTGTCTCCAAAATCTCTCTTGGCTCTCTCCAAAATGTCACTCTCAGCTGCTCTGAGATCTTTCTGTTTGTGAGCTCTTTTATAGGACTCCAGTGATTAAATCAAGACCCACCCTGAATGGTCAGGTTCCATATCTCCATGGAAAGTATCCAATCAAACATTTCACTCCCAGTTGATTGAGTCACATCTCCATGGAAAGAATCAATCAAAGGATTCCAACGTAATCAACACTAATACGTCTGCCCCCCACAAGACTGCATCAAAGAACATGGCATTTTGGGGGACATAATACATCCAAACCAGCACACCAAGTTCTTTCTTGCTGGATGACTGCCATAACCTCCTAACTGGTCTGTTTCCTCTTGGGCTATCCAATAAATGATTCTTCACTCAGCAGCCAGTGTTGTAAAATGTAATTTAGATCATGTCACTCCCCTGTTGTCACCCCCTAATGGCTTCCCATCACACTTAAAGTAAAACTCAAACCCTTTTCCATGGCCCACCAGACCTAACAGGAGCTGGCCCCAACCATCCTCTCCGACCTCATCTCTTACTACTGTCTCCCTGGATCACTGTCCTCCAGGCCTTTGTCCTTCTGACTGTTCTTTGAACCTACCAAGCTCATTTTCAACGCAGGGTCTTTGCACTTGCTGTTTCTTCTGCCTGGAATACTTTTCTCCAAGATGTTCCTACAGCTTATTCCTGCACTTCATTCAGGTCTCTGCTCAAAGGTCAATTCTTAACCACTTTTCT
This sequence comes from Bradypus variegatus, assembly GCA_004027775.1. Classification (NCBI taxonomy): domain Eukaryota; kingdom Metazoa; phylum Chordata; class Mammalia; order Pilosa; family Bradypodidae; genus Bradypus; species Bradypus variegatus. The sequence goes on from PVKY010007636.1 coordinate 10,837, forward strand.
AACCACTCCATTCAAAATAGCCTCTCTCCCCTCCATCCTGACTTATTTTCCTTCATAGTATCGAAATTATGTTTGTTTTTCTTTCCTGCAACTAGAACAAATGTAAGCTGCATAGACACTGGGATTTTGTCCTATTCACTGCTGTGTCACCAGCACTTAGAAGAGTGCCTCGTGTATAGTAGATGCTCAGTAAATATTCTGTTGAATAAATTAATGAAAGAATGATTTCAGAATTGCAATAAAACTACATGTAAGTCTTTAGCTGAAAAGAGCCTTCTGATTTTCCTTCTACCTTTCCAGCCTCTGCCTTCCTTGTGGGCCTTGTTTCCATTATCTGTCCCTTTACCATCTATCTCAAACATTCCCACATGTCATTTACTATCTGTGCTGAGGATTCCAGAATTTGAACAGTAGTTCAAACTCTAGTTCAGGGTATTTCTTATGAACTTCCACAGGCCCCTCAAATTCTCAAACTAAACTCTTTATTTTCCTCCATAGTTCTAGATTTCTTCTGTCCATCTGGAATTCTCCAAGTCTGGAATCTTTGAGTTTTCAGAGCTCTTCCTTTCTATAACCCACCCCCTACAACCAATCTTGACCATGTCTCCAACTTGTCCACTTTTCTCTGTCCCCTGCTCCACCATCCTAGTTCAAACCACCAAAATCTCTTACTTTGGAATATTTCATGCAATAGGCTCCCAACGTGTGTTCTTTTCACAGAGGGAGTTATCGCTCTAAAACTGATGTCTGATCCTGTCAGATGCTGCTTAAAAACTTTGTAGCTTCCCATTGCCCTTAGGATAAAGTTGAATATGTGATGTGGCTAAAAAGGCCCTTCAGGACCTAGCCCATTCTTTCTTCTCTAGTCACAAGGCTCTACCAACCCCATCATTCAAATTCTATGTTCTGTCCACCTTGAACCACTGGCAGTTCATATGCAATTTCCTCAGTTTGGAACACTCTTCTCCTATACTCCACCTCTCCCACCCACAACTCCATTCTTTCAGGAAAGGACTAAGCCTAAACATCACTTCCTCCAGGAAACCTTTCCAGACAGACATCCCCAAATTTGGGTTAATGATCTCTGATATGTTCCCAGAGCACCCAGTACCTTCCTCATCAAAGAATCTGTCGTCTGCTACTTGTAATTGCCTTTATGAAAGCAAGCATAAAGGCAGAAGCTGTGTCTTATTCAAATTGGTATGCCTTGCTTCTTGCGTAGCACATTAAAATATTTAATACTTGTTGAATAAATAAGTGAACTTCAACGGGGATGTTAGTATTTGAATGTAATTTCCACAAGTGTGCCTTTTGGCCATTATTTTATCTTCTCTTTCTATGTCGCTTTCTCTCCTCATTCTTCATTTTCCCCCATGAAGCCTCCCAGCTGGGCTATGCCCTTCTCAATCTGTGACCACGATTTTGCACTGAGTGGATGCCCTTGGATGAGGACCTGAGCTACACCTCACCCCAACAATCATGACCTGTTCCCAGTGCTCAAAGCCTCAGAACGCTGGTCCCATCAGACAGCCCAAACATACACCGGCTGCACACTTTCCTCCTTTTTTCCCTCAAGAGCATGGGGACAATGGGACACACAATAGGGAGCAATAAATATGAATGAATGAACTCTCCTAGGGGACAGCTCAATGAGTATAATATAAAAATGAAAACACACCAACAAACCTACCAGCTGATTTGATGAAAATTATTTTAATTCAGAAGTAAAGTAGAACATATTCAGATTACCAGTTCAACCAGTTAGTTTATGTGAGTTGCCAAAGAATAATATATACCTCATAGATTTCTGCAACCATGATGTTTTATGAATTATTGATATTTACTTCTAAAAAAATTGCTTTTTTATTTTGAAATTCCACTTCTGTAAATTTATCCTAAAGAATACTCTGCAAGGGAGCAAGGGTAAATAATGTTCATTACAGCATCTTTTGTAAGACAGACAATCCAAATGTCCACCGAGGGAAGACTAGTTAGATAAGTTATGGCACATTAATACATGAAATACTACGTAGCTACTGAAAAGAACGAGATAGACCTTTCTCTTGTGCTAAAAAGTGTCCATGATATATAATGATGTGAAAAAAAGAAAAAAGCAGGTTTAAAGCAAAAATGTATAGGGTCATCACATTTCCATTTTTAAAAATGCTCATTCATTCTTGGGAAAAAGGCCAACATTCATTGAACAACTACATTGCCAGGCACTGTTTTAAGTGTTTAACATATATTCACTTACTTAATTCTCAAAAGAGCCCTGTGGAATAGGGTGCTATTATCCCCATTTTGCAGCTGAGAAAACAGGTGCAAAGAGGTTAAATTTGTGTCCAAGGTTGCTAGCAAATGCAGAGCCAGAATTTGTTCCTCAGAAGACTGACTCCAAAGAGCAAAATGAGTACAATATACAATAGTTCGTTAATGGTGGTTCTCTTAGGAGGGAGGATAGGATGGGACTTTTATTAGTTAAAAATTTCTGTAAGTTTTGACTTTTTAAAAAACAACTGTTACTTTTTAGCACAGAAAAAAGTAAGATACAAAGGGGAACAAGCAAAAACTGCTATTCCATTCAATGGCTGGGCATGAAATAAAGAAAGTGATTTCAGGCAACAGTGTGGTATTTGTCACAGCCCTTCTTTTGCCAGATATACTTGCTCTTTTATTTCTTCTTCTTAGAATGACTCCAGAGGAGTCCCAGGGATTCAAATAAAAGTCTAACTAAGAACTGGGGGCTCTTAGACTCTTTAGAGTTTAAAGTTTTATTGACTGCTATAGGCTTTAGAGGGGGAAAAAAATGTAACTCAGTCACAGAGTTGAATTTCCACAGTCAGTTGGGAGCAAAGCCTTGGCTGTTCTGGTTTTGGTTCAGCCTGGCTTCTGAAGGGGGCTCTACACTACATGAGTGCTTGTTGTAAGAACCAAGGCTGCAGACAGAGCCTGTCACAAACACCTCCATACCACTGAAAGGACACTAAAAAGTTAGCCCAAGCCTGGCTTCAAGGCCTTGAATGATTCCATGTTGCTAAGATAATGACCAAAGATAAGGCAAAGGCAAGCCAATACTGGACCCCTGTTCTTCTGACTCTAAGGTATGCCTGATCCCCAGGCTCTCAGCTGCTTTCTCCCCAGTTGGATGATAATATTTTAAAACAATTTTTCCCCCTGACAGAAGTAATACATGTTATAAACTCAGTCTTAACATCACCACCCAGAGACAATTAATTTAGATATTTTGAGATATTCTGGGACATTTCCTTCTAACCTTTTAAAAAAAATTCATTATATACAATATTTTATATAAAATTTATATATGTGTGTGTGTGTGTGTGTGTGTGTGTGTGTATTTCAAAATCTGGACCATACTATAAATATAGTTATACATCTTTTTTTCCACTTAACATTATATTGTAAACATTTTCTCTGGCATGATATATTCTTTGAAAAATAAGTTTTAGTGGCAGCAAAATACCCCATCATACAGATGTGACCATCTTTATTTAATTATTCAGTGGGTTCCATTTCTAACCTATGTAACTAGGGGTCACCTCACCATATCTACAGGGAGAAGAGGTTCAAGTATGGTTTCATTTCTGCCTTTCCCATAATAACTGCAGGAAAAACTATGGGGCACCACCAGGGGTCAGTGCAGAGCCATCTTCACAGAAACCTGACTGCAGTACCTGCAAGTACGCCTTGATGTAAGAAAATTGGTTACACAACAACCTATGGTAACAAATCATATCTATTAGATTAGAGGACTACTCACTCAAGTAGCCAACTTCCCCTCCTTTAGTACAGGCCAAGTGATCATATTTTTTCCAAATTAATTAAAATTCAACAGTTCCAAAACAGAAATTTTGTAAACCACAGGTCTATCTGTATAAGATGCATTAT
>PVKY010007637.1:0-14735 GCA_004027775.1 Bradypus variegatus
CCACAATGAGAGAATGCAATTGGCTGGATTTAATCCAATTAATCAGTTGAAGACTTATGAGCAAGACAGATAGAGGACCTTCACTTCTTCTTCAGCTGCCCAGTGAAGCATTTCCTGAGGAGTTTGTTGAAGTTGCCGGTTCGTTTCCTGAGGAGTTCATCGAACACGTTCATCAAAGATCCCAGTTCATTTCCTGAGGAGTTCGTCAAAGTTGCCAGTTCACTTCCTGAGGAGTTCATCGTTCATCTTCCTTGGAGTTGACAGTTTGCTGACTGCTTTACAGAATTTGGACTCGTGCGTACCCACAGTTGCGTAAGTCACTTTTACAATTTGATAGTCAGAGACACCTCTCATTGATTCTGTTTCCCTAGAGAACCCTAACTAATACACCCACCCTCCATTTCCCTCCAACATATGACTGCTTTGCTCACTCCAGCCAGCGGGTGTGAGTGGGAGAAGTTTTCACTTGGAAATACGGTCTGCATGACATGGAGAGGATAGAATGAGCTGTTTGTGGCATGTTTCCCGGATTTTTTCCTCTACCATCTTAGAGTGGGAAAGGGAACTTGTTCTTGGCTCAGATGGCTGTGGTCAAATGAAGAAGAAAATTTCAATTAGCCTACAAAAGCACTAGGTAGAATCCATTTTGGCAAATTACACCTCCAGTTGGTCAGAATTGGTGGTTTCCTGTGTGTGACCTATTCGTCGTGTGCTAATGACTGCTTGCTAAGGAGGCCCAGGAAGTGTGGAGGATTGTTATAGGAAAGCCTTTGCCTGCTGGGCACCCATGAGCAGAACTCCTTGTTCATGCTGACTCACCCTCTGGGTCTGTGTTCTCTACTTGTAGCACAATAGAGTTGAATGCTGCAAAACACTCAGTTTCCAGTGAAATGTTTTCAGTGACCAATGTCAAAAATAAGCCTGTTTTTGGACTAGGCTCATTACTGATCAACACCCATCATTTTCCGTGGAATGGCCTTGGGACAAATCTCTTATGGAGCTTCAATAAGAAAGAGAATTTTTTCCCCTAAAAGGAGGAATTCCTTGTGCTCTAAACTGTAAATTATTTCAGCCCACACCTTTTGTAGGATTGAAACCTTTCATTTGCAGCTGTTTTCTCTGCACTTCAGCACCAGATAGACCATCTCACCAAGCCCCAGTATTTGTAAGGAGGCAAATTTGTCTCACTGGGTCTAAGAGCTAAAGGCAGGCTGAGGTGGTTGATGTGTAACACTGGATCAGAGGAGCAATAATGACTACCGTCAGAGTAAAGCACAAGAATGTGGTGCCTCCCTACCATGCACCAGCTTGGATCTGCTCTACCAGCGATGAGATGCCACTAACATGACTTCAACACTGGTGAATGTGGAATCCTTTTTAAAATGCATTTCTGCTGTTAGAATTAGGCTAGAAGCTGGAATTGTAAAAGTGCTCATTCTGCTATTAGTTCTCTCCCTTTCCTGGCCTGGCATCCTTCAATGGCAGCATGTCACTCTTAAAAGTTCCTGTGACTCTTCTTTATACCACCTGGATCCTCCACCAGGACTTTCCTGGCCTCTGCATCAACATTTATGCAAAAGGCATGGGTAATCCTGTTTAAAATCACAGTTTTTTTGTGTAAAGGACAAGGTTAAATCTCCATCAGGATTTTTTTTTTTTTAATGAAAGAGTTTGGGATCCCTTCATACTCATGGTTCAGATTCAAACCCCACAGTAAGACCAGTGAGGCTGCCCCATTCCACCTTATCTTAGTGAGCCTCTGCTCTCAGGCCACTGACTGGTGACATGGTGATTTTTTGTACTTTGTCTTAATGGGACTTAAGCAGCTCCAAGATTGGATGTTACTTATGTGCTGTGGGCTAATGGAGCATAACTCAGCCCCAGCTGGACACCATGGGTGGTTGAATCATTATCTAGTTGCTGCTAGGGGGATGACTGTGTTTAGCTTGCTTTTGGAACAGGGAACAAAACTAGGGTAGGCAGAAAACATCAGGAGTTGTGACCTGTCACTTTTCTTTGCCATAGTATGATTTGGTTAGGCCTATCCCTGGCAGATAAGGTCCTTGTAGCTCATGGTTACCTAGCCAGAGAGTAGGACAAGACAGATATGGCCAGATGGGGTCAGGTGGTCTGTGGGGAAGGTATGGGTTGAGGGGTACAGGGGATCTCTCCCCTTTGCCAAAGACTTCTTGACAAGTCTTGACAAATGAAGATCCTTTCCCCAATACCAGGTCTCTCAGATCCAACAGAGAAATGACCTCAGGTCTTGTCTCTTTCTACAGCCCCACTCAGAAAGCATGTGGACTCCATGACTTCACCCTGCCCTTGCCCTCCTGAGTTTCTCTGAATGACTGTAGTAGTTCTTTTTTGGAGAGATTTTCTCAGAATTACTTGTCTGAAATGCACACAGTGAGGTCTCCTGGGGAGAAAAGGTGCCAAGTGACTTGAATCACCCTCTTGCTAGGCACCAGGCCTGTGCCTTTCTGCAGGTCAGCCTCAGCATTCCCAATTGTATCACCAATGCCCTTCACATGGGCTCTCATGAAGGTTAGCCACAGTGTGTGTCCAGAGCCTGGCAGTCTGCAGGCCTGGGGTTATGGGGCTGCTGACATTACATAGCATCACCATCCAGCACACATAGGGCTTCTCTTTTTACAGCAGAAATAGGACTGCAGCCTGAGAACCCCCTGAGGCAGGGTCGTTTCCCAGGGTCCAGGTTCTCCTGGCTTCCTTCCTTTTCTTCTCATCTTCTGCCATGGTCACCTCTACCCACCTTGGCCCACAATGCACCCTCACTTGGTCACTTAGCGATGAGTATTCTTTCATGTGGTTCACAAAACATAAAAACAGTCTGCATCCCTGACCCCCAGCAAACCCAGCTCCTCAGCCTTTGAACAGCCACTACTATTAATTTGTTTCCTTGGTATCCTTCCTGAGATCAGATCTTTTATGCAAATACAAACAAATTTTTCTCCTTTTTTACACACACACACAGTCACACACAAAACCACACACACACACACACAAATAAAACAAAAAACTCCTGCAATTCAACAACCAAAAGACAAACAACCCAGTTAAAAAAAAAATGGGCAGAGGACTTGAATAGATATTTCTCCAAAGAAGATATACAATTGATCAACATACACATGAAAAGATGCTCAACATCATTAGCCATTAGAGAAATGCAAATCAAAACCACAGTGAGATACTACTTCAAACCCAGTAAAATAGCCATTCTAAATGGCTATTAAATGATGGAAAATAACAAGTGCTTGCAAGGATGCCAAGAAATAAGAACCCTCATACATTGTTGGTGAGAATTGTTGGAAGTTTAACCTCTGTGGAAAACAGTTTGGTAGTTTCTCAAAAAGTTAAACATAGAAATATCATGTGACCCAGCAATCCCACTTCTAGGTATATCCCCCCAAAGAATTGAAAGCAGGGACTCAGATGTTTATACACCAATGTTCATAGTAGCATTGTCATAATCACCCAAAAATGGTAGCAATGCAAGTATCCATCAACAGATGAATGGATAAAAAAAATATGGTACAGTCATACAATGGAAATTATTCAGCTGTGGAAAGGAATGAAGTTCCTTTGAGGGCATCATTTTAAATGAAGTAAATCAGACACAAAGTGATAGATATTGCATGATTCCACTTGTGTGAAATAGAATATGCAAATTTGTGAAATAGAATATGCAAATTCATGGAGACAAAGTAGAGTAGAGGTTATGGGGATAATGGGAAGTTAATGCATAATGGGTATGGGATTTCTGTTTGGGGTGATGGGAAAGTTCCGGTATTGAGTGGTAGTGAGAAGAGGAGCAAAACACTGGGAATATGGTTAATCCCACCAAATGGTAAGCTAGGGAATGGTTAAAATGGAAAAGTTTATGTTGCATATGCATTTCCACAATTAAAAGGAAGAACAACTAAAGAGACAATAACAATTAAATGCAATATATGATCTCTAACTGGAACTAATAATGGAAAAAAGGACCAAAAGGACATTATTTGGACATATGGAAAAACTAGAATATAACTGTTAGCTTTATATCAATGTTAAATTTCTTGAACTTGATAACTGTACTTAAGGTGGTTACCTAAGTGTACATATTTGTTCTCAGTAAATAAACATGGAAGTATTACGTGTTCAAGGATGTATACAGCTTACTCTGAAATGTTTAGAAAATAGATGAATGGACAGACAGAGGAACAGAATGATACAATACATGGCAAAATGTTAAAAGTTGGTATCTGGGTGGGAGGTACTTTGGAATTCTCTGTATGGGTTTTTTTAATTATTTTTGCAACTTCCTGTAAATTTGAAAAAATAAATAAATATGATTTAAATAGTTAAATAAAAAATATTAAAAGTTAAAAAAAAAACCACTGAATACACTGTAAAATACCAGAAATTTGCCTAGAAAGAAAGCTTGGAAGGAATACATTTATTTCTGATGACCAAAACTGCTTCTTTCTTGATTGAGCTGAAGGCCTTATTTCTCTCAGGACCTTATCCACTCTCTGCCTGTTATCCTTGATAGCCTCGAAATGAACCTTACAGCTATTGGTCTGCAGAGACAAACAATTTGGACTGCAGGAAAAAAAACAAAAAAAAGTCAAAAAACCAACTTCAGACACTACATATTTCCAGTATCTAACTTGCTATGGACCTTTCTGTCTCCTTTTGCCAGATGGCACCTTTTCATTGCCCTGATCCTAATATAAAACTTAACCAATGCTCTGCCTTCCTCCACATGTGATCAGACTCCATCTGAGTTTTCTCTTCTTTATCGCTATAGCCTGAATAAAGTCAATCCTTGCCAGTTTAACATTGTCCTGTGCAATTTTTCTTTGACACTGGGTTATATACATATTTTGATTTTCCAAATTGTATGCAATGATCCTTTATTGATCTATAATCAGCTTAAAGCTTCATAAAATTTAGGTAATCTAATTGAGAGGGGACAGTAGAGTCACAATGCTTTCTTCGATAGGGGATTGTTGCTACAGGCTGAAATCACCTTCCTTCTGGAGGTGGAACCGCTAGACTTTAGTAGGCAAGGTGGTGCAGTATATTTGGGGTGATTGAAAAGTTTTGGTAATGGATGATGGTGATGGTAGCATAACATTGTGAATGTAATTAACATCACTGGATTGTATACTTGAAAGTGTTTAAATGCGAAATGTTATATTGTATATATATTACCACAACTTAAAAAAAAATGACGCTGCAGAAAATGCCTGCTTGAGCATCACATCTTTCAGGGTTCCACTGCTCCGACGGCCAAGGGCGGTGTTTGCCGACTCCTTGTGGGAACCCTCCTGGCCAGACCGGATTGCAGGCAGGCGACCTTCGAGAACAGGGGGACCCAGGCAGCCGTCGTGGCGCAGACGCGAGGCCGGGACCTGGGGAGTGGACTACGACTCCTCGCAGCCCCGGGGAAGCCGCGCAGAGGAGAAAGCGGGCCATCGAGCACTCTTCGCCAATTCAGACCCGGGATCCTCCAGGGAGGAAGCCGCCCATCAGGCCGAGGAGAAAGGTCCAGGCACAGCTACTGAGGTTAAGAGGATGGAGGGAGGATGCCGTCGGGGGCGGGAGCTTATTCAGCTTCTACCTCCTGAGCCCGAGGAGTCTTCGCTGGCGGTCACCCCTGTCCAGCCACAACCGAGGCAAAGGTGTGAACCAGCGGAAACCTGATGTCCGTGGAAAGAAAGCGCAGCCTCGGGAGGCCTTTAGGTCAACTCCCACCTTTTAATCCTTTTTAGTGTCTGGGGGGTAGTTGATAGGTCGGACCAGAAAGAAAGCCATGGTTGTTCCGTTTTCGCCTGCTTAGTTAATCCTCTACAGAGACAAAGACCAAATTGTGACCTATAGATAAGAGTTTCTGCAGATTTTAAGTGCAAAAGGCTCAGTGTCACAGACTTAGGAAAACAATGCATTTGTGAAAATTTTTAACTACAGTAATGTACATGATTCGTATTACCTGGAATTACTGTTTTGAGAAATGCCCTTCCTCACCATCCTTCACCACTTGAGAAAACAGAATCTCAGAATCTTGTGATTTGCTAATCAACTGCTCAAGGGTAAGGAATTAGCAGATCCAATTAAAAACAAAACAAAAACCAAAAGCTTGACAGACACAAAATTCCTTTTTTGAAGGAATTAAATGGAGAGTAAATGCATAATATATTTAATATTGATATTTAGTTTGTTTATTTTTGTTTGTTTTTTATGTCTTTCCCAGATGGTCCCATAGCACTCTGTATTTCTCCAGTATTAAAGTTGTTATGGTTAATTGGACATGAGTTAATCCAGTCAACCAGGAAGCAGCGGGGAGGGACCGAGTCTTGTATGTCTTTTTTTCAAGCACCAACCACTGTGCCTATAGGTCTCTAGTGAGTTTAATGGATGACTGAACTAAGATTTGTTCAGAAAATTTGAAGATCCTTATCAATGTAGAGGCACTCCCGCGCTGGCTCGTATCCCTAGAGTATTCTTTCCAACTACGGATCCAAGCTGCAAGCATGGGGATACTTCAGTCATTTATTCAATTTATTTCATTAGTTCTAAAACTATAGCAAACATTTGGGTCATAGTGTGAAGTGCTGAAGCAGCTTCTCTCAATCCAGCAATTTTTAAACCATGGGTTATAACCCATTAGTAGTCATGAAATAATTCTGTGTATCAGACTAACATTTTCAAAACTAAAATAGTCTTAAATATATTAAAGTGCTTCTCATGGAGCAAGGGTAAATACGGTTTTGTCAACCGTTGTTTCAACCTTGAGTCACGTTGTAAAAAGTAATTCTTTGTGAGTCATGGTCAGAAACCTTTCGGAGTGACTGAAACGTGTGTGCACCAGCCGTGGGCGTTCAGTAGCTAGAGGATTAAGGTGGAAACTCCCAGAAAGTTCCATGCCGAAAGAGGAACACCGAATCGGCGCATTGACTCAGGGCGCTCCCACAAATAGGAGAGCGGATTGGTCAGACCATTGAAGGTCCCGCCCATGACACCTCACCGGCCAATGGCTGTGTGGCCAAAGAAGGGCGGGGCAGAGGCAGTGCAAGCCTCACGCGCGCTGCCTAAGTAGCGGCTGTGTGGCTGCCCTGGTAGGCCAGCCCTACGACGGCCCGGTTGGGGGTGCAGAGTCGGACAAGAACGACGTCGGACGTGCCGGATCTTTTTCTCGGAACCATGTCTAGGCGAGAAGCAGCCTCCAAAGCCTCTTCCTGGGTCGCTGCTCCTCGGCGAAGCTCGGTAGCGTCCAAGACGCCAGAGCGGAGGCCGGCGGAGGAGCCGAATCGAATAGGTCGCGGGGGCCGTACGAGTGGAAGAAGTGGCGACTGGAGGGACCCTGCCGGCCCCACGGAATATGTGATCGCTGGCCCCAAAGAACCGCCACTCTGCTTTGGATTGAAGAACGACTTCGTCGGCGCAGTGATCGGTGAGAACAGGAGAATGGATGTGGTGGGCGGGGTCGGGGCCTGGGCAAGGGCATCCCCGCCCCTACTCGCCTCGCCTCCAATCAGCTGTCACCTAATGAAATTCAGGTCCCTCCCTGTGATTCTTTAAGACTTTCTGGTGCTAGAATGATGTCATTTTATGTATCTTTTGGTATTTTATAGAGACTATATTTTGAGCTGGTAAATCCTAGAATGCTTGTAAAACCTTTGGTGGTGTGAAAAAAAGCTGCCAAAAACACCAGATCTTTTTACAGCCTACCCACCCCCAAATGAACAACAAAACAGTGTTGAAATTAATCTGTTTCTTTCAGTACCGTTTAGAGCTATTAAATCAAAGGAAAGAAGTATAGGATATTATTATAGGACTGCTCAGAGCATGGGCCATATATTGTGCTTTAATTTTTTTTTGTCTGTTGTATGTCATCTGCTGAAAAACAAGATGTTTATTCTTAGTACATCCTGAATTTTACAGATTCATTTTCCAAAAAGCAATTTTAAATGGTTAGAATGGAGATTTTTTTCCCCTGTTTATTGCCATCAAGACTGAAACGATAATATTAACATCTTACCCATTAGGTATGGGAGATAATATTTTGCTTTACCCTTAAAAAAAACAACAAAAAAAACTGTTGCTTAGGAAATGAGCAGATTTTGCAGGCTGCAAACAATGCATTATAAGGCTGATTGTTAGACCAGCCCCAGATTCATTAGTCCCCCAGGAGGCTTAACATCAAAGGTCTGAAGAGTGATGCTCCATAAATGAAAGTCATCAAGTCTGTAGTAAAATCACATAAGCCCTCAACTCAGTTTTGCAGACTTACTGAGCACCTCCGAAGAGCTGACACTGCTAGAGAGCACCCACTTGATGTTGGATCTGGATCCAATTAATTTTTTCATGGACTGATATACAAGCCTTAGTATCTACCTCTTTGAAAAGGGAACCTCCTTCTACCACTTGCCAAAATTTGGAGTAGACTGCTTTTGTTTCCTTTATTACAAACTAAAAGTGATAACTGAGCCCTAGGAGCCCTTCTTTGGATGATTTGGGTAAGAACTAGAGAAAGTTCTTTGAGGAAGGTAGGTAAATCCCTTTTGTTGATTTCCATTTATAGTTATATATTCCTTTATTTTTAAAAATAGGTCATGGTGGATCAAAAATAAGAGACATCCAAAGTACAACAAACACCAAAATACAGGTAAGGGAGGTATGTGACCTGTGTCCTTAAACCATGGAATATAATTCATTCCTAATGGAACACTAGACTCAGCCAGGAGACAAGACCTAACCCTAATTTCTGTTCAGTTGTTAACAATAATGTGTTAACTTTGGGAAGTGGCTAAAGCTTTTCAGATTGCTGTTCTTCTCAAGAACTCATCTGAGCTGTGGTCCATTCCAGGTCTGGGTTTTATGAGTCTTGAAGGCAAAAATCTTGAGGTAGTCCCCGTTTAAGATTGAGATCTCTGTGGGGTATTTATCAGGTCCAAAATTCCCCTTCCTCACCCTCTTCCCTCAAACCTTATCCTGTTCCTGAGTTTCCAATCTCAGTGAATGGCAGTACCATTCAACAAGTTTCCAAGCTAGAAATCTCAGATGTCTTCTGTGGTACTTCCCTCTCCTTATCCTTCAACCAATCCATCACTAAGTCCTTTCCATTTCCTGTGCTTCTCAAGGAGACTGCCATCATTTTAGGCAGTCTTGTCCTCCTCTAGCCATTGTCCATTGTGGCCAGAGCAACCTTTCTAAAACACATCGTGTGTGCATGTTTCCCTCATGCATCAAAACTTTCATGGCAACTCAAGCTCTTAAGAAATCTGAACTCCTTAATATGGACCGCTTGATCTGACCTGTTTACCTCTTCAGTCTCCTTTTCCCACCCTCCCTTCCCCCACTCCTTGTGAACCTTGCCACCCAGCTACACTATTCCTGCTTCCAGCACACTCCCCTGTCCATTGCCAGGGTAACTCTTACTCATCTTTCAGGTCAGCTTAGTTATCATTTCCTCAGGGAAGTCTGAGACCTCCATCTCCCCGATTCTGAGTTGCTTATTCCTTTTTCATCTTCTCAGCACCTCATAATTGCCCCATTTCAGCTTTTTTCTTGCATCAGTTTTGGGTCTTTAAACCCTGTAGACAATAAGCTTTGTTTGAATGAACAGCCTAAAGTAGCATCTGGTATATAATATTTTCTAGCTAACTATTATTGAATGAATGGAGGTATTTGAGATCATGCACATTTAAAGGTGTTGCTTGTAGATGTCGTTCTCAAAATGTCATTATGTCAGCCTTGTTGTAAACTTGCTGTTTTAGTTAGCTAAAGATGCCAAAATGTGATATACCAGAAATGGGTTGGCTTTTACAATGGGGATTTATTAATTTACAAGCTTACAGTTCTGAAGCTGTGAAAATTTCCGAATCAAGGCATCAATAGGTGATGCTTTCTCCCTGAAGATCTGCTACTGGCACTCCTCAAGGCACATGGTGACATCTGCTGGACTCTTCTGGGTTTTGCTGCTTCCAGCTTCTAGCTTCAGTAGCGTCCTCTCTCAGCTTCTCTGTCTTTTCTCTCTCAGCTTCTCAGTGTGCTTCTCTGAATTTTATCTCTTATAAAGGACTCCAGTAAGAAGATTAAGACCCACTTGGGACACACCTCAACTGAAATAACCTCATCAAAAGATCCTACCTACAATAGGTCTACACTCACAGGAATGGATTAGCTTTAAGAACATGGTCTTTTCTGGGGTACATACAGCTTCAAACTATCACACTTGCCTTCGTTATCCTATATGTGTGTAAATTTGGTATCTCCTCAAGTGAAAAATTTATTTAAGTAACGTGACTGTTCAGTAAACTCTTATCTAAGTAGCACATAGGTTAATTCACTCCACCTCCACAAAAATTCTGTAAGATTAGCCAAACATTATTACCATTTGATAGGTGAGAAAACAAAAATTCAAAGAAATGAATTCCACCTGTCAGATTAACATGTTAATTTTGTTTCTTAAACTATTTGCTGAATTTCTTCCCTAGCTATCATGGTAGTTTTGTAATTTACAGATTGCCCTACTCTTTCCTCATTCAAATAGAAAGTAAATCCCAGAGTAGATATAAGTAGCATCACCCTCAAAAAAAATAGAAATTCAGACATATTGATTGATAGCAGAACTATATTTACTTAGTACTTTTATACTATTTGAAGTTGAGTAATTTTTGCAGTGGGGTGAATCTCATCTATTTTCCCCCTGTATCTAGATAATAAAAGGGTATCCTGAAGCAGAAGTCCAAATTTTTGGCAGCAAGGCAATGCAGGCAAAAGCAAAAGCAGTGATAGATAATCTTGCTAAAAAACAAGAGGAAAACTACCATTCAGAATCTAGATTTGGTAAGTAATTTTTGCCCATTCAAGCCCTTTAAAATTAGAAAATGTTTTTTGAGTGTTATAAATTTTATAGCTGACTCCATTCCTGATACAAAGCCTTAGATTACCATGAATATATCTAGCCTGTTTTAGACTTTTTTTCTATGAAATCCCAGAATACTTTTCTTTTTTCCTCAAATGAAAACTGAAAAGAAATTTCATAATGTGCTTAAACCTAGCAGTGTTGTTTTTAGCCACAAATGAGAAATGAAATAACCTTTTAATAGTATAGCAGAGTTGGTCCTGGCCTTCTGACTCTATGGTCTCTCAATTAGATCATGACTGACTTTGAAAATTACCTATTTATTTGGCATTTAAAAAATCTTGGATCTATTTGGATTAGAGAAAAAGCCATTATTGAATTATCAGAAGCAATGTGGAAGTAAAAAGAACAGAAAGACTTGGGTTCGGCAGCATTACCTTTTAGTGTTTCATGGGAAGGAACTCAATCTGTAAGGCTCTATTTCTTCGTGGGTAACATCTACCTCACAGGATTATTTTAAAGATTAAGTAATTTGCTTGATGTGTTGTGGTATGCACTAGACTTTCATGCTGTTTTCCTTCTCTTTTCCAATAATTTTTTCCATTTCATAAATCTGTTATAATGATCACAAAAATCATGAGCAGAATTGTCATGGTACTATAATATGAAAAATCCAAAGTTTATATTTTAAGCATCTTCATCTGATTACTAATAGACACAAAATAGTAAAGTGGCTTTGGAGATTTTGTACTGGCAAGATTTGTTATGCAACTAATTTGGTAAAAATATTTTTATTAGATATTGTTGCATTCCAACCATCTGCTGAAAGAGATATAAGCCAAGATGACAACCTCACAGAAGATCAGCCATTGATAGATTGGGACCAAATTCGAGAAGATGCATTGAAATGGGAAAAAAGAAAGTGGGCAAGTTAGTACTGAATCTTAATATACACATGTGGCATTAGTGGTTTCTTCTTTTTATGCATTTTTTTATTGTGATCTTTAACATATATACATAACTATGATAACTTTCAAAGTATGATTTAACAAGTAGTTAGAAAATTTCAAAGAATGTTATGGGTTACAGTTCCACGATTTCAGTTATTTCCATTATTGCAAAATATAACATATATACAGAAAAGTGTTAACTTTCAAAGTACAGCTCAACATCAGTTTTATAGGTAGTTTCAAAAAATATTATGGGTTACAGTTACATAGTTTCAGTTCTTTCCTTACTGTGAAATATAGGGTGTATATACTAAAGGTGATAACTTTCCAAGCACAATTCAATGAATAGTTATAGAGCAAATTTCAAAGAATGGTATAGGTTACGTTCCACCATTTCAGTTATTTTCTTCTAGCTATTCTAATGTCCTAGCATCTAAAATATATATAGTTTATATTAAGTTTCAATATTCATAATCCTTTGTTAAATCCTATCTTGTCTGTTGCTACCCCTTCTTCTCATTTAATCATTTTGTCAATCTCCAGGGGTGTCAAGGCAGTGAGCGCCCTAACTTGTTGATATCAAAAGGAAGTGTCAACTCTATGGAGAAGGGGGCTGAGTCTAATTGTTGTTCTTAAAGAGGCTGTTGCCTCTGGGTTTTAAGGACTTGTCTGGCATAGGAACACTCTAGTGGATTTAAGTTTCTGAGAGATAAAACTTAGTGAATCTTTTATAGAATCTCAGATAGGGACCTAGGTATTTTGGGACTACTGTTGGTAAGGGCATGACATACTGTAGCCATTTGGGTTATCTAGTTGGAGCCTGCATGAGAGAAACCTCCAGGATAGCCTCTCAACAATTTGAGATCTCTTAGCCACTGTAACCTTATTTTGTTACCTTTCTTTTCCCCCTTTTAGTAATTAGGTAGTGTCAACCCCTTGATGCCAGGGCCAGGCTCGTTCCTAGGAGTCATGTCCCACGTCACCAGGAGATTCATTCCCCTGGGAGTCATGTCCTGTGGGGGTGGGGGAAGGTTAATGAATTTATTTGCTGAGTTGGGCTTAGAGAGAGAAAGGCCACATGTGAACAACAAAAGAGGTTTTCTGGAGGTGCCTTTTAGGCATAATTATAGGAATGCTTAGCCTCCCATTTACAGTCCTAATTTCACGAGAGCAAGCCTCAAGATCAAGGGCGTAATTTATGTGAAACGTATATTCTGTCCGAACATAAAGGGCAGTTACTCACATTATCTTCACTTAGTTGCACAATCATCATCACTCTCAATATTAAACAATTATCATAGCATAAAATACCCCAGAGCTCTTATCGGGTGCTAATTATTCATCCCTAGTATTAATGTAGTGCTGGTAAGATATTCCTATAAAATACACTCTATAATATGAAATGGGTAGTTTTTCCATATACCACCCTGTTGTTAACTATTTGTACCAGTGTCATACCTTATAACTACATAAGCTAACTCTTACTTATCTTTGTAGTGCTGTGGGTTATATGCCTTTAAACAACCACTTTTCAAACATGTTCGCCTTCAGTGTGGCACTGATACTTATAAGCCCATTAACGAACCATAATCACACCTGTCCATTCCCATACCATTAAGTTCGTCCTCATTATCACATCTGTACATAGTTAAAGGTTATCATTTCTCCTCCACTGGCTTCAGTCTATCCCTAGGTCTCCTTTATTCTACATTATAAGGCCCTTATTTTGCATTTTCATGGAGTTCACATTAGTAGTAACATACAACATCTCTTTTGTCTGGCTTATTTCACTCAACATTATATCTTCAAGGTTCATCCATTTGTTACATGTTTCAAGACCTCGTTCTTCTTGCTGCTGCATGGTATTCCATCATATGTATATAGCATTTTGTTTAGCCACTTAACTGTTGAAGGACACTTGGATTGTTTCCATTCTTGGCAATTGTGGACAATGCAGCTATAAACATTGGTGTGCAAATGTCTGTTCATATCACTGCTTTCAGATCTTCCAGGTATATACCAAGATGTGAAATTGCCAGGTGGTAAAGTAACTTGATACCTAGTTTTCTGAGGAACTGCCAAACTGTCTTCCACAGCAGCTGTACCATTATACAGTCCCACCAACAATGAATAAGAGTTCCAATTTCTCCACATCCTCTCCAGCATTTGTAGTTTCCTGTTAGTTTAATGGCAGCCATTCTTACTGGTATGAGATAATATCTCATGGTCTTGATTTGGATTTCCTGAATAGCTAGTGAATGTGAACATTTTTTCATGTGTATTTAGCCATTTGTATTTCCTTTTCAGAGAAATGTCTTTTCGTATCTTTTGCCCATTTTGTAATTCAGATATTTTTCCTACTGTCGTTGAGTTGTGGGATTCCTTTATATATGCAAGATATCAATCTCTTCAGATACATGGTTTCCAAATATTTTCTCCCATTGAGTTGGCTGCCTGTTCACCTTTTTGACAAATTCTGTTGAGGTTCAGAAGCTTTTGATTTTGAGGAGTTCCCATTTGTCTGTTTTTTCTTTTGTTGCTTATGCTTTGGGTGTAAGGTCTAAGAAACTACCTTCTAATACTAGGTCTTGAAGATGTTTCCCTGTATTTTCTTCTAGGAGTTTTATGGTACTGTCTTATATTGAGGGCTTTGATCCACTTTGAGTTAATTTTTGTATGGGGTGTGAGGTAGGAGTCCTCTTTCATTTTTCTGTTATGGATATCCAGTTCTCCCAGCCACAGTTGTTGAAAAGACTGTTCTGTCCCAGTTCAGTGGATTTAGGGGCCTTATAAAAAAATCAGCTGTAGAACTGGGGGTCTATTTCTGAACTCTTGATTTGATTCCATTGATCAATATGTCTATCTTTGTGCCAATACCATGCTGTTTTGACTATTGTGGCTTTATAATA
>PVKY010007638.1:0-14734 GCA_004027775.1 Bradypus variegatus
GGGAGGCGGGGGCTGGGAGGTGGGCAGGGGGCTGAGGCCGGGCCGGGCAGGAGGCTTCCTCTTCTTAATGAAAGGGCTCCCCAGTGAGACCCAAAGAGTGGGCCCAGGAGAGGGGTGTGCAGGGCCCTGGGTGTGGCCCCAGAGAGGTGAGGGAGGAGGCCTATGGATGGCCCTGAGGGGCTCTGGAGAGGGGTTGGGGACCCGTGGAAGGTGCAGGCAGCAGCCCACAAGGCAGGCCTCGGGCCAGTGAGGTCGTGGCCTCAGGGCACTGGGAAGCCACTGAGGCCTTTTCAGCAGGAGGTGACTGGGTCTGACTTTAAGGCCACGTAGGCTTCAAAAACGATGGAGTTGGGGTTGGTCCAGAAGGAGCGGGAGGCAGGGGTGGCTGGGGGGGGATTGCATGGGGCAGAGGGGGGCTGGAGGCTGGGCGGGGTGGAGGGGAGGCGCTTGCTGAGGGGCCCTCCAGCCCTGGAGAGCCCGACTGGGGGAAGAGGAGGGGAAGGCTATCAGCCCACCCACTCCGTCACAGGCCCAGCTTCTCACCCCTCTCCCACGGCATCTCCCTGAGCTCTAAGCACGGCCTAACGAAGGAGCACAGGGCTGGGTCTCTCGGCAACAGCCTCAGCGTGGCCTGCTGGGGGCTGTGCCAGGAGCCAGAGCAACTAGGAGCCCCCGCCTCTCTTGCAAGCATAGCTGAGTTTCAATTCCCCTGCAGAGTTAAGATAGCGTCTGTCTCCCACCTCCCTTGTAAGCAAAATTAAAGGTCAAATTCTTGCTAAGTCAGGCTCATATCTCTGTGGCCTTGCTGAAGTCAGTCTCCTATATCTCTGTGGCCTTGCTAAAGTCAGTCTCCTATATCTCTGTGGCCTTGCTTTAGTTCTATCTCTAATCTTAGTTTCGCCTTCCCGTAAACCAGCCCCACCTGTAAATCAGCCTGTTGCTGGGGCTTTCCAAGATTCTTCTCTTAATCTTCCTTATCTAAAGCCAATAGCTGAGAAGTTCTTTGTCTCCTAAAGCCTATAGCAAAAATGCCTAAGTTGCAGCTACCCTCTATATAAACCCTGTAATTCCCCTCAATAAAGGGGAGACTTGATCAGAAAGCCTGTCTTGTCGCCCTTCTTCGCGCCCCCTGTTTCTCCCCCGCCTTGGTTCTTTTGCAGGTCTCCACGTGTGTCCCGCGGGTCGGGGCACGGCTGCAGACTGTGGCCACCCACGGGAGCCTCCTGGATCTGACAAGTCTCAGGAAGAAACGTGAAGGGAGGAAACTGTCCTGGTGGACATGAAAAGTTTGGGGGGGGGTGAGCAGGATCTGAGAGCTGAGAAGCCACCTGGGGTGGGGGCCCTACTGCAGGGCCTGCAGACAGTGCAGGGGAGCTAATGTCATCTGTGACTCGGGGCCTGCAGGAGCCATGCAAATAGTAGTAGGAGGGGGAGGCTGGGAGCTGGGGGCCAGGGAGGCTCCCAAAAGGTCTGGGACAAGGTGATGAGACCTGGCTGGGACTGGCAGAACCAGAAGGAGAAGGGAAGAAGCGTTCAGAGTCCTCGGGAGCCATGGGCCGCAAGAGCGAGGGGCCAGCCGCAGAGGAGGTGCTGCCTTGGATCCCACCATCTCCGAGGATTGGTAGGTGCCCCACTGCATTGAGGGGTGCAGAAGAGGAGGCCCCGGTGCCTACCCCGTCCCTGCTCGGCCCTGGGCTGGGGCCCCGACCTGGCTACAGCACTGCTGCTGTCACACTCAGGCTTTCACATTGGGTTAGACGATCCAAACCTGCCTTTGCTGCTTTGCTCCCCCACGGCCACACTGGTGAGTGGTCAGAGCCTCCTCGGGGGAGCTTCAGATGCAGAGCCTGGTAAGTCGGGACCACAGCTTCGGGGGAAATGGGAGAAGGAAGTATGGGCTTGACCCTGTCAGACAGCTCCAGGGGCATGCTGGCCTGTGGGAGTCATCTGGTATCTGAGGTGGGGTGCGCCTTTCTCCCCTAATGAAGTTGAGCCTTGTCTTGAACTTTCCACAGGATTCCAGAAGGAAGAGCACAGCCTAGGCCTTTTAACAAAGCCTCCCCAGCCTCAGCTAAGCCCCCCACTCCCCCACCATGCCCTTAAAGTTTCCCAGAAGTGGCCAAGACACAAACTAGCTCAGAAGCAAAAACAAACTTGACAGGTTTTGTGGGAAGTGGCTGAAAACTCACCCACAGTATGTCCAAACCAAAAGACCCAGAAGCTCCTGCTCAAGCTTGAATGAGATGGAAAAAAATGGGGAAGGGGCCATGCACAAACATACCACCAAAAAATAAACGATCAAAGCACAAGAAAGGATCATAGCATGCAAAAGATAAACAAATAACCCAATATAGAAAAAATAACCATTGGACAGAAAAAAATCTTTACCCATACTTTGTCTGAATAGTTTGATAACAGCAATCAATCAATAACAAGACTAAGGAAGAAAAATAAGACTCCAGACCTCAGGAGAGAAATCCACAACAAAAACTATCAATAAAGTGTAATAAGTAGATTAGAAATATTAAGAGACAAAACAGACGAGCTGAAATCAAATGATTAACAAAGAGAAATGTTCTCAAAGTGTGGTCCCTAGAACAGCAGTGTCAGTGTCATCTGGAACTTGTGAGAAACTCAGATTCTCAGGTCCCACCCCAGACCTACTGAATCAGAAACTCTGGAGGTGGAGCCCAGCAATATGTATTTCAACAAGCCCTCCAGGTGATTCTGATGCTAAAGTGGGAGAACCACTGACCTAAAGCAAAGGCTTTAGATAATCACAGTAAAGAAAGTAAATAGGACACAGAGATTAAAACAATTAGATTTTTTTTATCAAGAACCTTCCATTTATAAACTTAGTTTATATTAAGAATATAGATTCCAACATAAGGATAATTGGTGTTCTGGAAGTAGCAATTCCAACAAATGGAATTGAAAAAATGTTCAAAATAAAATACAAAAAAAAAATTCATTGAAATGAAGAAACAGCTGGTTGTGGCCATTGAAAGCTCACCCTGCATCCAAATACACATATATATATATACACATACACACATGCAAAGCTTCAGACTGCTCGACAAGCAGATATACCCAGGTTGAATTTCTGAGCTTCAGGGATAAAGGAAGCCAGGCATCCAGGCAGAAAAAAAAAGTCACCGACAAGGGGGAAAATTTAGACTATTGCCAGAATTTTCCACAACCACCAGGAAAGTCAAAATGCAAGGAGGTGATGGCCACACAGCCTTGAGGAAAAGAGTGTATGAGCCAAGAGATTCACAGAATATACCCAGCTGAGGTGTTGTTCAAGCACAAAGGAAACACACAGGCTTTGTGAAACATCGGTGAAATCCAGCCAATTAAAAGATGAATCAAAATGTAAAACTCAGGAAAGGGAAGCCTTAGTGAGAGATATCACAGGGAACATTAGTCCATTTAAAGCAAAAGTCAGTAACAGTGAGTAGGAATCATGAATACAGAATAGAAAAGTTGATTCTGGAAACCTGGACAGTGCAAAAATAATCAGAACTTGGAAGACTGAGAGAAGGGAGATGAGAGGAAGTAGGAAGTGCCAAAGTCCTCCTAGAGCTGAAATGGCACCAACCTTTTCCGTGGTTTTGAAATCTCTCAGTCTTAGAGAAATATTAAGGAGTTTCTATTTGTTGCGGTGTGGAAAAATTTCAAGTTTAGAAAATCCACTAATTTTACTTCCATTTACTTTCTGCCATTTAAAACTAAAGTTAAGCTAATTAAATATGATTTTAGTTGGCATCTGTAAGCATAGCGTTACAGTAAGTTTCCATTTTTTTAAAGTGTACCAATCTTACTGTTCGTGTATGTGAATTAAAAATACCCAGAATGATGTTCACTTGTGTAACTGATGGTTCTTCTGAAGAGAGGAATTTGGGATTGTTTCCCTTTATTCCTTGTTTCCTTGTTGTGTTTGTGGGTCAAGATGACTGCAATTCTAAGTTCCTAGCACATTGTCACAACTGGGTGATGCAAGTCCCTCTCTCTTTGTTAATGTATTCATTTTTTACCCTTTTCTCCATTGTCATTCCCCTCGACAGAGATAACCATTTTCTTGGGCTTAATATATCATTTTGTTTACATGTGTTCTTGCGTCCTGCATTTTTGTTCTGTGTGCATGTATTTTTAATGTACTGTGGCCAGTAAGGACATATTATGGCCTCCAAAAAGCCATGTTCTTTAATGCAATCTTGTGGGGGCAGATTTATTATTCTTTTGATTAAGGAGGAAACTTTTGATTGAATGTTTCCCTGGAGATGTGGCTCACCCAACTGTGGGTGATACTTTTAATTAGATTATTCCCATGGAGGTGTGGCCTCACTCATTCAGGGTGGGTCTTGATTAGTTCACTGGAGTATTTAAGAGAGAAGCTAAGAGCTGACAACAGACCCAGATGCTTTTTGCTGACACTTGGAGACACTTGAAGATGCAGACAGGCGGACATTTGGAAATGCTAAGCTAAGAGGTGAAGCCCAGAGTTTGCCCCAGAGAAGTTAAGTGAGAAAGAGGAGCTGAAACACAACCTGGGACCAGCAGATGCCAGCCACGTGCCTTCCCAGCTGACAGAGGTGTTCTGGACACCATCAGCCTTTCTTCAGTGAAGGTATCCTCTTGTTGATGCCTTAGTTTGGACACATATGGCCTTAGAACTTTGTAGCCAAATAAAACCCCTTTATAAAAGCCAATCCATTTCTGATATTTTACATAATGGCAGCATTAATAAATGGGAACATGTACATAAACGATCCTGGGTTCTATATATGTTTTGGTTTCTTGTTTTAATTTCTCAGCCTGATGCTGTTGAGATCTTCTCTTGCTGCCATTCATCTGGCTTGGTTGTTTCTGATGCTCTGTAGCATTCTGCTATGTTGTCTCACGTACTTACCCCTTCTATGTTGATGGAAACCCAGATTGCCCGAAATACTGCAAGAACCTCACACATGTAGAAGAAAGTGCATGCCTAAGTGGAAAATCATGCCCTGTCTAGGCCATTCCTTGAGGTTATCTGATTCTAGTCTCATTGTCTTTCAACTATTTTATAACCCTGCAAGTCCTAGGTAATCAACAGCAATGCAAAGTAAGTCTTACAAACATACAAATTCTGTCCTGTTGAGTAGAATTCCAATTGACACCATTCTTCCCAGGCAGAAAACCCACTTTTGTCTCCATTTGCACCGTTATTTAAATATTCCTAATCTGTAAATGTGTCTGTTCTTTGGATTCTCTCTTGAACCACTTACCTATTATAATGTTTATGTGATTTCTTTAGTGATTAATGAGTAGAATAAAACCTCAAAAATGTGTTCCTTTTTATATCTCCTATCAAAGACAGGATTTTACTTTTTTTTTGAAATTTTTTTTTACACACATGTCCCTTATGGATTTATTTTGGAAATATACCAAAGAATGAAATGGCTGGATGGGTAGATCGAACTGGTGTTCACCAATATCCAGTTCTTCTCTCCTTCCAGGAGCTCCTTGGACTCTTGCAGGTGCCCTTATTTCAGGCAGCACCTTGGGTCTCGTTCTAACCAGTGGGCTACGCCTGGAGGGGAAGTGTCTCATTCCCAAGCCAAAGCCGAGAAGAGCCGATGAGATCTTGACGCTCCCTGCTCTCTTTTCCCTGGCGTGGCAACTGGCAGTGTTTCTGTGGGCAAACCACAGCCTGCAGATGATGTCCGACCTGCCATCTGTTTTCTGTAAATAAAGTTTTATTGAAACACAGCCACATCCCATTCATTCATGTGTTGTCTCTGGCCGTTCTTGTGTGAGAAAGGCAGAGCCTATGGCCTGCAAAGCCAGAGGTCGGGGCTGACGTGGGATGCAGCAAGCCGGCCCCTCCTGGCTGGCGCTGAGTCTGCAGTGCTCTCCAGGATGGCGGCACCGGCCCACCCCAGCCGGTTCTGCGGGAGCCTGCTGCCCGCACCCCTCGGACAGCTCAGCATCATCCCGCTTCCCGACCAATGCCATCAGAGGCGGAAGGACAGCCTGTTTCAGTGCGCATTACCTGCTCACTGCTGCATGCGAGCGTTTCTTCTTTCTGGCAGGGATGGCTGCCCCTTCCTTGCTGGGGTGGAGGGGTGCCTTTTCTGTTCCAGGACTTTCAGCCATCGCAAGTATCTCCTCCTGTTTCTTGAGTTTTTCTGCATGGTTCAAGTCCTTTATAATGAGCTTGTTTAAATTTTACAAAAACAATAATGATATTCTTCTTTAAAAATTCACAGGCAAGCGACAGGTGTGGCAGGAACAGGCATGCTTTAAGCAACGGCAGAAACTTGGGGAAAAGTAAGCAGCCGCCCAGGGGAACTATTCACTCCTAACGGCTGCATGTCCTTGGATATGTGTGCTTGGATAATTTATACTCATACTTCTTCCGTCCCGCAGAGTTCCACTTGCCTTTCCCCCCAAACCCACAGACGTTCCCGCAGTCGCTGCTGGGGTGGATTTGAATAAATCACCTCCTTGGTAAAAAGCCGGGAGACGCCTAGCTGCAGGCCTGGGGCCCCCGAGGCCGAAGCCCAGATGTGCCGAGCGACTCGGCCGCCTGTTTTCCACTCACTCGGGAACCAGCGAGAGTCAGATGATCCCTTCCAGGAGGACGAAATGCCAGCAGCTGGGACACTGTTCTCGGCCCTGAACATCTGGATGCTGGGGACACCGGGCTCATGTCCGCCTGAGAGATCTGCAAAAAAATTAGTCATCCATGAGGCAAAAACTTTCTGCTTAGCAATATTTCTTCCATCTTTATGGTTGAACAGAAGGCACTTTGTCAGCAGGCAACTCTCCTACTACCAGGGTGTGTGTGTTTTATGAAGCTCACGTACCTCTGAACTGACGCTGGAAAATGCATTCCCTGTGGCCTTCTCTGCGGGGTTGGCCATTCTTCACCCCTACAGGCTCTGGGTGGCTGAGAACCCCTTCCCAGCCACCCCGTTTAGTTGGGGTGTGATCTGGCAGGCCCGCCTCATGGAATCTGGATGTCGCCCACACAACAGCGCCCCCACGGCAGCTCACCCGCAGTGCCCAGGCCACGGAGGGCGTGCGATGTCCCAGCCGCACATCTGCAGAACCGGGGTGGGCTGCAAGGACCACTCCCTTTGCGGGTCTCGCGAGGTCAGGGGCGTCCTTTTCAATTATTTATATAACCTCGGACAAAATGGGGAGCGGCTGACCTGCCCGGCAAGTCACGGACTGGAAATTCAGCCCCCATGGGCAGCAGAGCCGTTGTTTTGGCGGGCAGAGGAGCCATTCCGGTTGTGTCTGTGCGGCCAGGCTGAGGGTCCCGGCAGCCACTTCATCCAGGTGCGTCTACAGCCGTCGTGTCGCGGCGAGGACCACACCGGGCGCACTCGGGCCTGCTCTGGAGGCCCCAGCCCTGCTGCCTCCTGTAACCTCACACGACCCTGAGGGCACCAGCTGTCCTTTCCCCACTCCACAGATGGGGAGACTGAGGCCCCGAGAGGCAAGGGAGCCGCTCCAGGGAGTGAGCAGCTGGTGTCCACACCCCGGCACTCGGCTCCGGTCTCTCCGCCGGGGCGTGCTGGCCCCACAAAGGCTGTTTACAGAGGCTGCACAGAAACCTGGGGTGATGACTGGGGGCCGCATGTGTGAGGGCTCTGAGCTGGAGAGACACAAAAGAAACACGAGGTGGGATTCTGTTGCCACTCTCGAGAAATTCAAGCTGTGACTCAGTGGCTCCCCCTGTGACGTTGCAGCATATTGGGGTGCTGTGAGCAGCTGTGGCCACTTGTGAGGTGTGTCACAAACAATTTGTGGCAATTAAAGTTAATGGGCTTACACCAGAATGGCCGCAATAAAAGATACAGGCAAGGATGTGGAGTAATTGGAGCCTTCCCACCCTGCCAGGGGAACGTAAACTGGTGCCACTTTGGAAGGCAGTCCGGCAGTTTCTCAAAAAAGTTAAACATAAACATGCCATTTGCCCACAATTCCACTTCTACCCAAGAGAAACGAAAATACATGTTCAGACAAAAACTTGCAAGCAAATGTACACAGAGGCATTATTCATATTAGCCAAAGAGTGGAAAAGGCCAAATGTCCATCAGTGGAAGAATAGATAAATCAAATGTGGCATCTCCATACAGTAGAATATTATTCAGCCATAAAAAGGAATGAACTGATCATGCTACAACTTGGGGACAGACCTGGAAAACATTTTGCTACATGAAAGAAGCCAGTCACAAAAGACCATGTGTTATGGGATTCCATGTACTGAAACACACGGAATAGGCAACTCCATACAGACCGAAAATAGCCTGCTTGAGGCAAACAGGCACAAGGGGACTTTATGGGGTAAAGCACGTGTTCCAAAGTTGGATGCAGTGACAGTTACATGACACAGTAAATTTACTAAAAATCATTGAATTGCACACTTAAAATGGGCAAATTTCAGAGTATATAAGGTGTGCCTCAATGTTAAAAAGCTGAGTTGCTAAAAGAGACAGAGAGAGAGAGAGGGTTACTGGGCTCAAGTTTGCAAACTGCTGACCTTGTCTTAACTCACAGTCGCGTGGGTTGTCTCTTGAGGCTTCCTCCCTGCCGGCCGGCCTCCGCCTCCTTCTTGTCCCTCTGCTTCCTGCTGCAACTTCGAACTGGCCCTGGGGTCTCTGTGCCCTCCACTAGTGGTTTGAGTCAAGGGGCCGTACGACCCGGTTCTGGATGGTGAGATGTGAGTGGAGGGCTGCCAGAGACACCAGAAGAGACGCCTGTTCTCCGCCACATCTGCGTGTGCAGTGCTTGTAGGGGGTTCCATAGCCTAGGCAGCGCAGCCCCCTTTGTCCTCCATCCCCAATGCCTCACAAGGGCTCCTGAGGAGAAGGAGCAGGTTGGAGCCCCACTAGCATTTTAATAACTGCACAAAACCCACCGCCCAGGGGCACTGTACTGTTGTCAACTCAGGGTCCCCGGGCCGGGGCCTGGGGTCATTTGCTTCTTTCCTTATAGCCACTGGATGCCCTCCTCACAGCCTGTCGCCCCTGCCCATGGGACGCTCCTCCCACGCATCCTGGGGTCACTGCCGCCCGAGCAAGACAGAGGAGGCAGCGTCTGCAGCAGAAGCAGCCATCAGCTGCCCTTACCTGCCCGAGATGGGCCATCGCGTTCGCATTTCTGAAGGGATGGGTCAGTCTGGTGAACCGCCATGAAAGAAGTTTACGTAAGTGCCCATTGGGGGGTGGCTGACCGCATAGACCTGGCTGTTTGCTGCTTCCTCTAACACAGTAATTCCAGTTCTTTACAGGTGGCTAAATACACATCCCTTCATTCTTCAGTAAGTACCAGCAAGCTCACCCGAGGCTCCTGAGGTTGTTGCCGGAAAGCTCTAATTGGCACTGTAGCAGCTTCTTGGCTGGTTTCCTCCCCAAAGGGGAGAGTGGGTTAGGAGAGCAGCCCATCTGTGCCCTGGGATGCACTGCCCTCGCTGACCTGCCCTTGACCTGCCCTTCCCATCAGTGGGTGTGACACGGAGTCCCAGGGGGTGCTGGTTGGGGGGTAGTGCAGGTGCATGGAGACCACGGCCCCTGGCCCACGGAGCTCGCCTACCTGTGCAGCCCATTTATCATCTTTTCCATGACCTGGCTATTTCTTTCAGAGCAAAGGGGAGGGCAGGACGGGACTGAGGGAGACAGGCAGTTAGGAGGGGGCTTTCTGAGGATGCCCCAAAAGGTGGCATCTGCACGAGCCGGGAAGGACAGACGCTCCTGGGGGGGGCAGGTTCCGGAAAACATGTGCAAGGAATGGAGAAGTGGGCCGGCCACTGGTGAGGAGTGTGGGACGTTACGCCATTTCTCCGAACACAAGGTGCCCTGCTTGTAAGATGCATGAGCCCTTTAACGAGAAGGAAAATCACTGCCAATTAAATAATTTGAAGAGACAGAAAAACATTGTGTCATCATTTATTTTGCGCTCATTGAAAGAGAGCTCTCTTTGACTCACCTTTTCCTTTTTATGTAGGCACAAGAGTGATGTATGAGAACAAATCTGTGTCTGAACAAGTGAAACGACATCGTTAAATCTTCCCCCACCCTCTTCAGATTCTGCCTGATTTTTCTGAATCACTTTTCAACTCAGTCACTGATGTCTGTGTTTTTCCACTGATACTGTTCTCCATGCCGCCGTGAGTGGATGACACAGCGACCCTTAAAGGAGGACCCTCTGTTGTCTCCAGAATGTTCTGCCAAGGCACAGACACCCTGCTGCAGGTTCCGGTGCCCAGGCTTGCCAGCCACTCCCCCAGGCCTGCTGCTTGGCCAGGTGGCTGCCGTGCACCTGGGGCCACCTTTTAGAGAGCTGGGAGGACACCTGGGAGATTGAAGTGGGGGGGGTGGCACACTTTGGTTTTTGTCTTTAGATCTCTTGGGTGACTGTGGAGAATTTTGGAGAGGGACAAGGGTGAATATGGGAAGAATTTGGGGGTCCTGGGCCCTGTCTGGGAGAGCATCCCTGGAGGCAAGGACCAGGGTGTGAACAGGGAACGAGAAGGGACACGCATTTTTGGGAGACAGCTGAAAGTATTCATCAATGTGGGCAAACACAGGCCACCATGGACCTCAGTATGGAGGATGGTGGCACTGTTTCCTGAGATGGGGGGACTGTGGGCTGTGCCGGGAGACCCGGCTCCCCAGGCAGCAGGCCTGTTTTGAGAGCTTCCCAGGTGTCTGCAAGTGACTGAGTGGAGACATAAAGCCAGCCGCTGAAGGCACCCCTGGAGCTGGGGCAGGGCTGGGCTGGAGGAGAATACAGCCATCATTGGAAGTAGAGAGACCATCCCCCAGGTTCCTGGGTGAAGTCACCTGTGGGAGGGGTTGGGAGGAGAGGGGTGTCCACGATCTTACACATATTCTTGTTTTTCTTTAAGAGACTCCAAAATATTTTCCAGAGTGGCGGTGCTGCCTTCCATTCCCACCGGCAATGCAGGAGAGACCTATGTCTCTGCATCCTCACCAGCATTGGGTGTTGTCTCTGCATTTTATTTTATCCTAAAAGGGGTGTAGTGAGATCTCAGAGTGGTTTATTTGCATCTCCCTAGTTACTCATGGCATGGAACATCTTTTTACATACCTGATATCCTCTAATGAAATGTCTTTTCATGCCTTTTACCCATTTTCTGATTGGATCATTTGACATTTTTTCCTGTTGAGATTTGAGGCTAGATACAAGCCCATTGCTAAGTGATCTCCCAGTCTGCAGCTTGTCCTTTCATTCCCTTGGTAGGTCCTTCACAGGACTCAAGTTTACGTTTTCATAAGGTCCACTTTTTCAACTTTTCTCTTTTTTAGATCACACTTGGATTCAAGTCTAAGAACTCTTCACCTAACACCTAATACTAGATCCAGAAGGTTTTCTCCTGTGTTTTTTTCTAAAAAATTTATAGTTTTATGTTTTCATTTAAGTCTATGATCTAGTGTGTTCATTTTTGTTTCAGGTTGGAGATTTAGGTTATTCTTTAAAAAATATTTTTTTCCAATGGATATTCACTTGCTATAAAAGTATTTGCTGAAAAGTTTATCTTTCTTCAATTGAATTGCTCTTGCACCATTATCAGAAATCAGATCTCTTGTGAATCCATTTCTAGGTTCTTTATGCTGTTCTCTGTTCTGTCTCTCTCAGTCTTTATTACTGCAATTATGGAGTCTTTTTACCTCAAGCACCTCAAGGGGGTTTAGCAAATACATTGTATTCTCTGCCCACATTACTTTGGGATGTATCGGGGCTTCACACTATCCTGTACAAACCAACCAGATCTCAGTCCCTATTCAAAGTTTCATGTAATTATGGTGTTTGAATAAACTGACCATGTAAGATAAATTATATAGTGTGCTACAAAAAATATAGATTTTGCACCAAATAAACATCTCTTCCTTTGGTCTCACACAGAAGATGAAGTATTAAAACACCATTCCCAGTATAGTCACATAGATATGCATTCACCATCACAATCTATATAAGGACATTGCATTTCTTCCACAAATAAAGAGGAAGAAGAGAAAAAATAAGAAAGAAAAAAAGAAAAACAAAAAAATGATGACTAAAATAAAATAAAATAAAATAAAATAAAAAAGGTCAGACAACAACATCAACACCAAGAATTCCATCATTTTCCCTTAAAACCCCTCTTATAGACATTTAGCTTTGGTATATTGCTTATGTTACAAATAATGAAAGCATATTACAATGTTAATGTTAACTATAGACTCCATTTTGCATTGATTGTATTTTTCCCCAATACCATCCCATTTTCAATATCCTGCAAATTTGACGTTCATTTGTTCTCCCTCATGTAAGAATATTCTTATATTTGTACATTTAATCACAATCATTGACCACTCTAGGTTTCACTAAGTTATACAGTCCCAAGCTTTATCTTCTGTCTTTCCTTCTGGTGTCATACATACCCCTAACCTTCCTCTCTCAACCATACTCACAGTCATCTTTGTTTACTCTGCTTATGGTGCTACCATCACCCAGTATTGTACCATCCATTTCTGGATCTGTAAAATCAATCCTCTTGAATGGTTTATAGTCCTTCAGCCTCAAATGCCCAATCTCTACCCTCTTTCTATCTCTTGGTACCTTCATTTCTACACTCTTCTCCAAACCTCTCTCACCTATCTTTTCCTGTCTGTCTGTAGCACTCCTTTTAGTGTTTCTTATAGAGAAGGTCTCCTGTTCACAAACTCCATGTGTATTTACCTGTAAGTATTTTAAACTCTCCCTCATTTTTGAAGGACAGTTTTGCTGGGTATAGGATTCTTGGTCGGCAGTTTTTCTCTTTCAGTATCTTGAATGGATCATACCACTGCCTTCTCACCTCCATGTTTTCTGCTGAGAAATCCGCACTTAGTCATATCAGGCTTCCCTCACATGTGATGGATTGCTTTTCTCTTGCTGCTTTCAGAATTCTGCCATTGACATTTGACAATCTAATTAATAAGTATGCTGCAGTAGGTCTATTTGGATCAATTCTCTTTGGGGTATGCTGTGCTTCTTGGACCTGCAATTTTACATCTTTCATAAGAGTTGGGAAATTTTCATTGATTATTTCCTCTGTTATTTTTTCTGCCCCTGTTCCAGTTTGCTAATGCTGCCTTTTCGCAAAATACCAGAAATGGATTGGCTTTTATAAGAGGGTTTATTTGATTACAAAATTATAGTCTTAAGGCCATAAAGTGTCCAAGATAAGTCATCAACAATTGGGTACCTTCACTGGAGGATTGGCAGTGACATCCGGAAAACCTGTGTTAGCTGGGAAGGCATGTGGCTGGCATCTGTTCCACAGTTCTGGTTTCAAAATGTTTTTTTTCCAGGTTGCATTCCTCTCTAGGCTTCCTCTCTTAGTTCTCAGGAGCAAAAGACTGCTTTCAAAGGCCATCTCTGAAATATTTCTGTAAGCTGCAGCTCCTCTCTCAGCTCCTGTGTGTTCTTCAAAGTGTCCCTCTTGGCTGTAGCAAGCTCACTCCTGTCTCAGCTTATATAGTGCTATAGTAAACTAATCAAGACCCAGGCTTAATTGCCTGGGCCACACCTTCATGGACATTATCTGATCAGAGTTATCACCTACAGTTGGGTGGCTTGCTTCTCCATGGAAACAGTCAATCAAAGATTTACAATCTAATCAACACTAATATATCTGCCCACACAAGATTGCATCAAAGATAATGGTGTTTTGGGGGACATAATACATTCAAACTGGCACAAGCCCTTTTCTCTTCTCCTTCTAGGACACCTATAACACGCATATTCTGTGCTTCATGTTGTCATTCAGTTCCCTGAGATCCTGCTTAGATTTTTCCTTTCTTTTCCCTACCTGTTCTTTTCTGTGTAGCATTTCAGATGTCTTGTCCTCTAGTTCACTGATTCTTTCTTATGCCTCTCCAAGCCTGTTGTTGTATGTCTCCATTGTGTTTTCCATCTCTTCTGTTGTGCCTTTCACTCCCATAATTTCTGCCATTTGTTTTTTCAAGCTTCCTTATGGTCACACAGTGTCTTCTTTATATCCTTCATCTCTTTCATCACATTTTCTTTCAACTCGTTGATTTCATACAGAAGATTTGTTTGAATATCTTTAATTAGTTGTTTCAACTCCAAGTCTCAGTTGAGATGTTAGTTTGTTCCTTTGACTGGGCCATATCTTCATGTTTCCTTTTGTAGCTCATGATTTTCTGCTATCTAGGCATCTGATTTTCTTGATTAGTTTATTCTAGAGGTTGTTTTCCATCTTTTCCCTAGGGTTTTCTTGTTGGTTGTCTTTTATCTCTATCTTTTCTTTGTTTCTCTTGGTTGCCAGTTGTCAGATTGGCTCTTCCCTCCAGTTATTCCCCCCAAATCATGGGCTCACCATGGCCTGCCACAGGGATAGGAGGTAGGCACTGGAAACCCCAGAAAATTCATTGTGTGTGATACTATACCTCTGCTGACTTCCAGTGGTACTCTGTTTTCTGCTGGCCAGGAATATCTGAGTTTGTTTTAGAGCTGTGCTTTAACAGTTGGCTATTCTGTATTTCTCAGCCAAAACAGAGCCAGGTTTCCATACAGAGTGTGTAGACCAATTCCTGTGGTCTTAATAAAGGGTTTGGAGCATCTTTTAAAAATTGTTTCAATTCCCTTGCACCTTCTGAACTGTCTGGAAGATGGTGCTGTTTGGCAACTTAATCATCCTCAGAAGCTGCTTTGCCTCAGAGCACAGGCT
>PVKY010007639.1:0-14733 GCA_004027775.1 Bradypus variegatus
TTTTCACTTTGATTGTCCTTTTTCACTTTGGGTTGTTGGGCTTGTTGTTTTTGTATGTGTGCTAATGTAGGTGTCAGGGATTGATTTAGGTAATGAACATACAACTATGTAATGGTACTGTGAACAATCGAATCTACGATTTGTTTTATATGAATCCCTGGCATCTGAATATATCTCAATAAAATGGAAAAAAAAAAGACAATTGAACAAGAAAAAAGCCTATTTCCTGATAATAGATGTGCAAAATTTAAAGGAAAAAGTGAGGCAAAAAACATAAAGAGGGGAGATAAAGGGATACGGGAGCAGAGTATGTTCATGCAATTGAAGCTAAGTTAGTATCCTTTCAAACTGGTAGATTACAGATGTAAGTTGTGTAATATAAACCACAGATTATTACAAAGAAAGTATTTTAAAATAGAAACAGAATTGAGTTAGGGATCTAGTCAGATATGTCACAAAAGATCAGCTACACAGAAAATGAGGTTGCAATAAAGGAAAAGACAGAAAAAATATATGACATAAAATCAAAAGGACAAAATCGCTGAAGTTAAGTACTGCCTTTACATTAATGACACTGAATGTTAATGGATTAAACTCCCCAATCAAATGACATATTTCTAAAAGGTATAAAAAAGCATGATCCAACTATATGTTGTTTACAGGGACTCACCTTATACTCAAAATAGGTTGAAAGTGAAAGGATGGAAAAAGATATTCCATGCAAATGGTAACCAAAAAGAACTGGGGTAGCTACACTAATATTGAACAAAACAGACAGTCAAATACTGTTATAAGAGACATATATATATTAACAAAAGGGGCAATCCAGCAAGAAGAAATAATAATAAATATATATGCCCCTATCCATGGTGCCCTAAAATACATGAGGCAAAAGCTGGCAAAACTGAAGGGATAAACAGACACTTCAAAAATAATAGTTGGAGATTTCAATATACCACTCTCATCAATAAATAGAACATCTATACAGAAGATCAATAAGGAAACAGAGTACTTGAATAATATGGTAAATCAACTAGACCTAATAGACTACATTGCACTCCAAAACAATAAGATACACATTCTTCTCAAGTGCACCTGAACCATTTTCCAGGATAGACCACATGTTAGGTCACAAAACGAGTCTCAATAAACTTAAAAAGGTTGAAATTATACAAAGCATCTTCTCTGACTAAAACGGAATGAAGCTTGAAACCAATAACAGGCAGAGAACTGGAAAATCCACAAATATATTGAAGTTAACACCCTCTTACACAATCAGTGGGTCAAAGAAGAAATTGCAAAGGAAATCACTAAATATCTTGAAAGGAATGAAAAAAGGAACACAACTTATCAAAACTTATGGGACGCAGCAAAGGCAGTGCTGAGAGGGAAATTTATAGCCATAAATGCTCACATTAAAAAAAGAAGAGCTATAATAAAAGACCTAACTGCCCACCTGGAGGAACTAGAAAAAAAAACAAACAGGAAATTAACATCAAAACAAGCAGAAGGAAAGAAATTAAGATTAGAGCAGAAATAAGTGAAATAGAGAAGAAAAAGACAACAGAACATTAACAAAACCAAAAGTTCATTCTTTGAAAAGATCAATAAAATTGACCAACACCTAACTAGACTGACAAAGTTAAAAAAAGAGAGAAGACACAAATAAAGTCAGAAATGAGAAGGGGGACATTACTACAGACCCCCCCCACCAAAATAAAAAAGATCATAAAAGGATATTATGAACAACTATATGCCAACAAATAAGGCAACCTAGATGAAATGGACAAATTCCTAGAAACACATAAACAACCTATACTGACTCTCAAAGAAATAGAAGACCTCAACAGACCGATTACAAGTAAAGAGACTGAATCAATCAAAAACCACCCAACAGGATCAGATGGCTTCAAAGGTGAATTCTACCAATCATTCCAAGAATTAATACCAAGCCTGCTCAAAACTTCCAAAAATTGAAGAGGGAACAATACCTAACCCACTCTATGAGGTCAACATCACCCTAATATCAAGGCCAAATAAAGACACTGCAAGAAAACTACAGATCAATTTCTCTTATGAATACAGACACAAAAATCCTCAATTAAGTATCTCCAAATTGAATCCAATAGGACATTAAAAGAATTATATAGCATGACCAAGTGGGTTTTATACTACATATGCAAGTGTGGTTCAACATGAGAAAATCAATGTAATACACAAGATTAGCAAAATGAAGGGGGAAAAAAAACACATGATGTAGAAAAGGCATTTGACAAAATCCAGCATCATTTCTTTATAAAACACTTAGAAAAATAGGAATAGAAGGAAACTTCCTCAACATTATTAATGGCATATATGAAAAACCCACTGCAAACATCATACTCAATGGTGAAATACTGAAAGCTTTTCCTCTAAGATCTGAAACAAGACAAGGATGCCCATTGTCACCATGTTATTCAACATTGTACTGGAAATTCTATCCACAGCAGTTAGACAGGAAAAAGAAATAAAAGGCATCCAAATTGGAAAGGAAGAAGCAAATTTTCACTATTTGCAGATGACATGATCCTGAATACAGAAATTCCTGAAAAATCTACAAAGCTACTAGAGCTAATAAGTGAATTCAGCAAAGTGGCAGGGTACAAGAGCAACATCCCCAAATGAGTAGCATTTCTATACACTGATAATGAGCAAACTGAGGAGGAAATCAAGAAAACAATTCCATCTACAATAACAACCAAAAGAATCAAATATCTAGGAATAAATTTAACCAAGGATGCAAAGGACTTATGCACTAAAAAACACTGCTAAAAGAAATCAAAGAAAACCTAAATAAATGGAGAGACATTCTGCATTCAAGGGTTGGCAGACTAAATATTGTTATGATGTCAATTATACGCAAAAGAATTTACAGATTCAATGTAATCCCAATCAAAATTCCAACACTCTTCTTTGCAGAAATGGAAAAGCCAATTATCAAATTTATTTGGAAGAGTAAGGGGCTGCAAATACCCCCCAAAAAAAAACATTGTAAAAGAAGAACCAAGTTGGAGGACTCACACTTCCTGACTTTAAAGCATATTACACAGCTACTGTAGTCAAAACTGCATGGTACTGGCACAAATATATGTATATTGACCAATGAAACTGAATTGAGAGTTCAGATATAGACCCTCACATCTATGGCCAATTGATTTCTGACAAGGCTGCTAAGTTTACTCAACTGGAAATGAATAGTCTCTTCAACAAATGGTGTGGGGAGAACTGGATGTCCACTTGCAAAAGAATGAAAGAGGACCTCTAACTCACACCATATACAAAAATTACCTCAAAATGGATCAAAGTCCTAAATATAAGAACCAGGACTATAAAACTCCCAGAAGTAAATGTAGGGAAGCAACTTTAGAATCTTGTGTTAGGCAATGTTTCCTTAGATTTTACGCCCAAAGCACAAGCAACGAAAAGAAAAAATAAACTTCCTCAAAATTAAAAACTTTTGTGCATCCAGGGACTTTGCCATGAAAGTGAAAAGACAACCTACTTAATGAGAGAAAATATTTGGAAACCACATACAGGATAAGTTTAATACCCCGAGTACAGAAAGAAAACCTACAACTCCACAATAAAAAAGACAAACCCAATTAAAAATTGGACAAAAGACTTGAATAGACCTTTCTCCAAAAAGGATATATAAATAGCTAAAAGCACATTAAAAGATGCTCCATGTCACTAGCTATGAGGGAACACAAATCAAAACCATGATGACATATCATTTCACACCCATTAGAATATCTACTATTAAAAAAACAGAAAATTACAAGTGTGGAGAAGGTGTGGAGAAATACGAACATTCATTCCTGGTGGGAATGTAAAAGGGTGCAGGCTCTGTGGAAAACAGCTCGGCTGTTCCTCAGAAAGCTAAGTAAAAAATTACCCATGACTCAGCAATCCTGCTGTTAGGTATATACCTAGAAGAATTGTTCATAGCAGCATTATTCACAATTGCCAAAAAATGGAAGCACCCAGCTGCCCATCAACCAATGAATGGATAAACAAAATGAGTATATACAAACAATGGAATATTACTCAGCTATAAAAAGAATGAAGTCCTGATGCACGCCACAACACGGATGAACCTTGAAGACGTTACGCTGAGTGAAATTAGCCAGACACACAAGGACAAACTGTGTATGACCTCACTGACACCAACTAAATATAATAAGCAGAATCACAGAGATAGAATCCATAATAGCTTACCAGGGGATAGACTGGGGATAGAGAATGAGGAGCTGATGCTTAATTTGCAAAAAATTTCTATTTAAGTTGATATTAAAGGTCTGGATGGACGGAGGTGAAGGCAGCACATTATTGTGAGTGTCATTAACAACAATTACATATGCAAATATGGTTAAAAGGGGAAATTTTAGGTTATATGTTACTAGAATAAAAATTAAAAGATAAAACATAGGACTGTATCACACAGAAAGCCTAATGTAGACAATGAACTATAGTTAATAGTACAAGTATAAGAATGGTCTCTCATGAATTATAACAAATGTATGGACACTATTGCATGGTGTTAGTAAGAGTGATTTACCAGAAAAAAATATAACTAATGTGAACTATGGACGATAGTTAATAGTACTATTTTAATATTGATTAATCAATTGTAACAAAGGTAGCACACTAATGCAGTGTCAACAATAGGGAGGTATATGGGAATGTTGTACTTTTTACATGATTTTTCTGTAAACGTACTTCTCTAATTAAAAGCAGTAAAATAATAAGAGAACATATTTCACAGGCCTGTATATTGGGTATGCTAAATGAGGTAATCCAAGTAAACTGCTTCACACAGTGCCTAGAACACAAACTCTCTCAACAAATGCTGGCTACCACTGCAAAAAAAAAAAAAAAATCAAAGGAGAAGAAAGAAAATAATGAAGAGTGGAAATAAATGAAATAGAAAATAGACACTAGAGAAAAATAAATATATCAAATGCTGGTTCTTTGAAAATATCAGTAAAATGGATAACCTCTAGCTAAACTGGTCAAGATAAAAGAGAAAGAAGACATGAAGTTAACAAACTATCAGAGGTGGAACAAGGACACCACTACAGATCCTACACGTATTAAAATAGCAAGGCAAAATTATGAACTTTATACCAATAAATTTGACAATTTAGATGAAATGGACAAATTTTTTAAAAGATACAAATTACCAAAAACAACAAAAGAAGAAATAGAAAATCTAAATAGTCCTACATTTACTAAAGAAATTGAATCCATAATTTAAAATTTTTCCACAAAGAAAATTCCAAACATAGAGAGCTTCACTGGTGAATTCTATTAAATATTTAAGGAAGGAAATATTACATCTGTCCAAATTCTTTCAGAAAATAGAGAAAGGAACATTTTCCAACTCATTTTATGAGACTAGCATTGCCTGACACCAAATACAAAGAAATAAAACTAATAAGAATATTGCTCATTAACACAGACACAAAAATCCTCAACAAAATACTGATTAATTGAATCCAGAACTATATAAAAAGGATAATACATCATAACCAAGTGAGGCTTTACACCAGGAATGTACGGTTGGTTTACCATTCAAAAATCAGTGTAATTCACCATATTATCAGAATAAAGGAGAAAAAAAACATATGCCCATCTCAAGAGATGCAGAAAAAGCATTTGACAAAATTCAACACCAATTCATGATAAAAACTCTCAACAAACCAGGAATAGAAGGGAACTTCCTCAACCTAACACAAGACATCTACAAAAAACCTACAGTGAACATGACACTTAATAGCGAAAGATGGAATGTTTTGTCCCTAAGAGTGGGAGCAAGGTAATGATGACTAATCTCACCACTTCTATTCAGCTTTGTACTGGAGTATTAGCCAGTGGAATGAGACAGGAAAGGGAAACAGCATATGGAAGTGAAAACTGTCTTTAATCACAGATTACAAGTTATGTCTATAGAAATCCAAAAGAATTTACACAAAAGCTATTAGAACAAGCAAGTTCACAGGATACAAGAATAACATAAAAATCAATTGTTTATCTATACATAATTAATGAATAATGAGAAAATAAAATCTTAAAAGCAATTTCACTTGTTCAGCATACAAAAATGAAATTTGTAGAGATAAATTTAACAAAATATGTGCAAAAACTGTACACTGAGAACTACATAACATCGCTAAAAGAAATTAATGGAGGCAGTAAATGTCTCTTGTTGAGAGGGAAAAGGAGAGATGTAATTATTTTGAAAAGAAACACCCTAAAATCTGCATTTTGACATGAAAGAAGGAGCCTTACAAATTGTTCTGAGGGAGTTTTAAATGAACATCTACTTTCTCTATTTAAGAATAATCAAATAGTATACACTTAAACAGGGGAAACATTACACTTCTCATTTAAAATGGGTTATGAAATGTGGGTAAGAGTTAACAACACTCTCCTCCATGGGGAAAATAGACTGTGACCCTGTCTGTACACACGATAAAGGTAGAATATCAATTCTGTTACTAGGCAATAATTTTTATGGTAAAAATGACCCAATTGACATGGGGATTGGAAGACAGAGTGGACCTGGAGAGAAACCTTAGCTTTGGCTTCTCTAATTATAGTATAATCACACCATTTCCTGCAAGGCCTAGAATGCTATACTCATGAGCTAAAAAACATGAAATTTCTAAGCCACAGTGGCTTTTGCAGCCACCAATGTGTGCTCATTTCTTTACATCTAAGATGTCATTTGGGGAACCAGATATAGCCAATGGAATGCAGTGAAAGTCCTCACTGACCACAATTCTGATACTTGCCTGCTCCCTATTAGGTATCCTTCTGCAAGCTGAACAAACTGCTGACAGCAAGATGTATCTTGGCCCTTGTAAGTTAGAATGTCTAGCTGAACCCCAGACAATAGATGGTGGTCAAGCACCAAGGCCACTGACCTAATGAATTAAAGTTTAGAAAGCAGAAATGAAAAATTCAAGAACCTACATATAGTAAGAGTAACAGCAAATTTAGTTTTTAAAAAACTAGATTTACATGAAAGCATTTGCAAAAAAAAAAAATGGAACTTCACAAAAATTTAAAACTTTTGTGCATTAAACGACACTATCAAGAAAATGAAAAGACAACCTACAGAATGGGAGATAATATTTGGAAACCACGTATCTGATAAGAGTTTAAAAGTCAGAGTATATAAAGGATTCCTACAACTCAATAACAGAAAGAAAAACAAAATTTAAAAATGGACAAAGGATTTGAACAGACATTTCTTCAAAGAAGATAAACGGTCAATAAGCACATGAAAAGATGCTCAACTTCATTAGCCATTAAGGAAATGCACATGGAAACCAAAATGAGAGACAATTTCACACCTATTAAAATGGCTACTGTTGAAAAACGAAAAATAAGTGCTGGCAAGGATATGTAGAAATAGGAACTCCCCTACATTGTTGGTGAGAATACAAAATGGGAAACAGTTTGGTGGTCCTCAGAAAGTTAAATATAGAATTACCATATTTCTAGCAATCCTATTTCTACATATATGACCAAAATAAAACCAGGGATTTAAACAAATATTTGCATACCAATGTTCATGACAGCATTATTCACAATTGCCAAAAGATGGAAACAACCCAAATATCCACCAATGGAACAATGGATAAACAAAATGCTGTCTATACATACAATGGAATATTATTCAGCTATAAAAAAGAATGAAGTTCTGATACATACAACGACATGTGGTGACAGTACCACAACATTATGAATGTATTTACCACCCCTGAATTGTATTCTTGTAAGTGGCTAAAATGATTACACACAAACACACAACCAGAATAGAACCTTACAACACCGAGTGAACCCTAATGTAAGCTATGGATTACAGTTAATAACATTAAGAAAAAAAAAACAAACTACAGTTTACTTCCCAGGATCAACTGAAAAATGCTTGAAGCTTCTAAGCTATAATATCTTTCCTCAACTTCCTTTTCTAATATTTACAAAAAGGATCAGTTTGTGCCAATCTTTCTGAACCTAAATCATGCAGCTCCCTCAAGCAGGAGAGAGACTGCTCATTGATAATAAAAATACGCACCAACTATTTCAAGACAGGGATGCCTAGCAAAATAGGCTCTGATAGGGGCTTAGCTTGTTTACCAATTTTCTATTAAAAATTTAAAACATTAATTTGGGTTATAAAATCTTAAATCATATTAAAATCACTTATTTAATGAAATCTAAGAAAAAAAGACATTACACTGCAGCCCTTTTGTCACATTTCAGCGGCCGCCCAGGTGGCGGTGGGGGCGCAGAAGGGACCGCAGGGGCGACCCACCATTCCGGCATTCGTCCTGGGGCACAGGAGACTAGAAGGGGCCGAGCTCGTCCACTGGAGCCGCGGCCCCAGGCTCCCGCTGCTGTCACCGGGTCGCCCGCGACAAACCCACGCCCCTCCCGAGCCGCCGGGCCACACGAAGGACCCATTCGCCCGTGTGACCGCTTCCTCGAGCCCCTCGGTGCAGCCCGGCCGGAGCCCAAGGGCCAGACCGCGGCCCGGACCGCGGCGTGGCGGCCTCTTCACAGCCAACCGCCGCCGGGCAACGGCCGCCCGCCCACCCCGCAGACTCGCGCGCCCGGTCCAGCGCCCACCTGTTGGTCGCACTCGGGGCATGATTTGGTGGCCACTTCCACTTTCTTGGCTCGAGTTGCAGACATGCTCCTCTCCCCTCCGCGGCAGCAGAGACGGCGGCAGCTCGGCGCCCTCCCCAGCTCTCCAGCCGCCACTTCTACCGCTAACCGCCCACTACCGGCCCTGCGAGGAGGGTTTCAAGGGTGCGCGCGCGCGAGCGCAAGCTCGCGCGAACCCTGTGTGGGGGACGGGGCGCGCGAGGGGCGGGGCGCGCGAGGGGCGGGGCGTGCGAGGGGCGGGGGCGCGAGGGGCGGGGCGCGCGAGGGGCGGGGCGTGCGAGGGGAGGGGGCGCGAGGGGGCGGGGCGCGCGAGGGGAGGGCGCGCCGCGGACCTCGTGGGCCTGCTATTACGGACAGCGACCGGAGCAACCCAAGCGGCTCGCGCCCCAGGTGCGTCCCCGGGTCCCACCAGAGAAAGTCTCGATCGCCCGAAGTGATAATGGCCACGCCTTCTCCCGGCCTCGTGGTTTGCGTGGGACTCGGCAGTAACGGGCGTCCAGCCCCACCAATGAATGCGCAAAGAGGGCGGGAGACGGTGCTTGACAGGCCCTTCCCCGGGGAGAGGAGAATGAGAGTAAACGGGAAAGGGAGGGTAGAGTCTTAGCACTCATCCTGGCATTTCGTAAGTCTCAATAATGCTAGCAAATCTAACCATTAAGGAATTATTAGGACATTTGCTGAGTCTGATGTATGCCTAGCCCTGGACTCGGCACCGGAGGATTGAAAATTTATTCATTTATTCAATAAATTTTTGGGTAGGGCCCACTGTAAGACAAATCTGAATAAAATTCAGCCTCTGCCCTTAAGGTGCTCAGCCCAGCTGTGTATACCAGTGCTTCTTCCTGTCCACGGTGAAGGACCAGTATTTTTTTCAATCCATCAGTCACCAATAATTGCTAAAATAATTTAAAAATAAAACTCTTGCAAAAATGCAACCAAAAAAGTTATACAAACTGCAAGTCCAGTTTTAAAATACTGAATTTAACGGACTTAATATTAATTTCAATAAACAATCAGAAAAAGCATAACACGGGGAAAGTAGCTTAAGAAACATAATTTTGCTCAGAGAAAATTAGCCAGTAGGGTAATTTTTTTTATAGAGAATCGCTTTACACTGATAACTTTGTTCCACAGTCGTAACTAAAACAGAGTTATAAGTGAAATTGCTATTCCATATATTAAATGTCTGTAAACACTCTTTGAATGAATACAATGTAAGTTTTTAATATGCTTCTTGTTTGTTCATGTATATAAGTTTTTAATATGCTGGGATTGACAATAGCGCTTCTTGCCAGGGAAACTTTATGTCTGAACTATTTTTACATTCTCATGGTTAGAAAACCCATCTCACAGAGGTATGTTGATGGGTTAGGAAGAAAGATTTTCAAGTAATTCCAGGAAATTCACGATATTCATTATTAACTTATTATCTCTTATGAAGGAAATGGATACCAGATCCATGATTTCCTGTGCAGGGGAATTCTTTTTGTTTTTAACACACAAAAAAGATATCTTTATACCAATTATTAACAGACACTAAAATACAAGATGGTTTTAAAAATGAGATAAAACAAAATCGTTTATATGTAATTGTATTCATTAAGGTAAGCATGCTAACCAAAAGCTGCACAA
The DNA here is from genome assembly GCA_004027775.1 of Bradypus variegatus. NCBI lineage: Eukaryota > Metazoa > Chordata > Mammalia > Pilosa > Bradypodidae > Bradypus > Bradypus variegatus. The sequence continues at coordinate 10,351 of PVKY010007639.1, forward strand.
CAATGTGAAACATTAATGACAAAGCCAAAAACAAGTGAAGATGCTCTGAATTCACATTTCGTCGAGTGTCAAAAACCACCACTTTTAGTCTTTTTCTTTTATATTATCCGTATTCACGTTCTCTGCATCTGATTTGATCCCTGGATTTTATTTCACTTTCTGTGTGACATTCTCCACAGATGTACATCGTTGGCTGCTGCTTGGGGATTGCATTTACTTCTAGGTGTCCATTGTTAGTCCCTATGCAGCACAGAGAACATCTCTGACTCAGGAATTGCAAACAGCACCACAGGGATACTCTTTTGAGGAAAAATAGAACTCAAACTGTTACCTCACACTAGTAAATATATGAGGATAATTTACATTATCATTAAGTGGGCGATTTCAAATTCATAACACCTTTCATTGTTAAAATATGTACACATCATAACAATATGTAAAATCCCTGGTCTTCCAAGTTTCTAACTTTCATTTTTGTCCTTCAGTCTTATCTGCCACTGAAAAATATGTTGCATTTCTTTCTTGCATTAAAATATTAAGATCATTAAAAATATTGAAGATATGAGAAAAAGAAGCAATTCTGACTGAACAATTCTTATCTTTAAAAAGTTGGAACCTAAACATTGTACTACAGGCTTTAAGCTGTGGCAATTAGGCAAGAAAATGAAATAAAGGCATCTAGATTAGAAAGGAAAAAGTAAAACAATCTCTATTTGCAGATGACATGATCTTGTATATAAAGAATCCTAAGGACTTTACTCAAAAACTATTAGAATAAATGAATTCAGCAAGTTTGCAGGAAAAAAAAGACAAATATATAAAAATTGATCCTATTTCTATACACTTGGCAGTGAATAATCTAAAAATTCCATTTAACATAACATTACAAAGAATAAAATAATTAGAAATAAATTTAACACAAGAAGTATAAAACACTGTTGAGAGAATTGAAAGACCTAAATAAATAGAAAGATATCCCATATTCATGAATCGGAAGACAATATTGTTAAGGTGTCAATTGATCAACAAATTCAATACAATCCCTGTCAAAATACCAGCTTAATTCTTTTCAGAAATTGACAAACTAACCCTAAGATTCATATGGAAAGTCAAGGACTGCAGAATATCCTGTACAATCTTGAAAAAGAGCAACAAAGTTGGAAGACTCACACTTCCATTTTCAAAACATACTACAAAACTACAGTAATCAAGTCACTGTGGTACTGGCAGAAGGATAGACATATAGAATGGAATAGAATTGAGAGTTCAGAAATAAACCCTCAAACTTAAGGTCAATTGATTTTTTTTATTCAGTTTATTGAGATATAGTCACATACCATAAAGTTATCTGTGGTGTACAGTCAACTGTTCACAGTACCATCATATAGTTGTGCATTCATCATCCCAATCTATTATTTAAAAATAATTGTTTTACTCTTATTTTCATATGTTCTTCCTTGCTAGTGTTCTTTGGTTTTTCACATCAGAACTTTTTGAGTTGGATAATTAGTTCATTTATCTCTATTTTTTTTTGATTACTATTTAAATATTTCAGGCAGTTAATTTTCTTGTACTTATGTATTTGGCCTCATCACATTAGTTTTTTTTAATCCAGTTTTATTGAGATATATTCACATACCATACAGTCATCCATAGTGTATAATCAACTGTTCACTGTACCATCATATAGTTGTGCATTCATCACCCAATCTATTTTTGAACATTTTCCTTACACCAGGAAGAATAAGAATAAGAGTAAAAAAAAAAAGTAAAAAAGGACACCCAAATCATACCCCCAATCCCACCCTATTTTTCATTTACTTTTTGTCACCATTTTTCTACTCATCCATCTATACACCGGATAAAGGGAGTGTGGTCCACAAGGTTTTCACAATCACGCAGACCCCCCTTGTAAGCTACATAGTTATACAATCATCTTCAAGAGTCAAGACTATTAGATTGGAGTTTGATAATTTCAGGTATTTACTTCTAGTTAATCCAATACATTAAAATCTAAAAAGAGATATCTATGTAGTGCATGAGAATGCCCACCAGAGTGGCCTCTCGACTCCATTTGAAATCTCTCAGCCACTGAAACTTTGTGTCACTTGGCTTTCCCCTTTTTGACAAGAAGATGTTCTCAATCCGATAATGCTGGGTCCAGGCTCATCTCCGGCAGTCATCTCCTATGTTGTCAGGGAGATTTACACACCTGGGAGTCAGGTCCCACATAGGGTGGAGGGCGGTGAGTTCATCTGCCAAGGGGGCTTAGCTAGAGAGAGAGGGCCACACCTGAGCAACAAAGAGGCTTTCAGGGGTAGACTCCTAGGCACAACCACAAGCAGGCTTAGCCTCTCCTCTGCAGTAACAAGCTTCATAAGAGGAAGCCCCAAGTTAGAGGGCTCAGCATACCAAACCGTCAGTCCTTAATGTTTGTGAGAACATCAGCAACAACCCAGGTGGAGAAGTCTAACATTTCCACATTTTCCCCCAGCTCCTCAGGAGGGCCCAGCATATATACTTTTATTCTCTGCCTAAATTAATTTGGGATGTATCACGGTTTCACACTAACCTGTACAAACCTACCAGATCTCACCTCCTATTCAAAGTTCCATGGAATTTGGAATTTGAGTAAAATAACCAAACAAATTATTTAGTGTACTACAGAAAATAAAATTCTGCACCAACTAAACATCTTTTCCCTTGGTCTCACATGGAAGTTGAAGTTTTAAAACACAGTCAGTTGCAAACCACATATCAGATAAGGGTTTAATATCCTGAATATATAAAGCGATCCTACAACTCAACAACAGAAAGACAAACAACCCAACTAAAAAGTGGGCAAAAGATATGGACAGACACTTTTCTGAAGAGGAAATACAAGTGGCTCAAAAACATGAAAAAAAATGTTCAACTTCACTGGCTATTAGGGAAATGCGAATCAAAACCACAATGAGATACCATCTCACACCTACCAGAATGGCCATAATCCTAAGAACAGAAAATTATAAGTGCTGGAGAGGATGTGGAGAAAAGGGCACACTTATTCATTGTTGGTAGGAATGTAGAATGGTTCACTCTGGAAGACAATGTGGAAGTTCCTCAGGAAGCTAAGTGTAGATCTGCCATATGACCGAGCTATTCCATTGCTAGGTATATACTCAGAGGAACTGAAAGTTAAGACACAAATGGACATTTGTAAACCAATGTTTATTGCGGCATTATTCACGATTGCCAAGAGATCAAAACAGCCCATATGTCCATCAATGGACGAGTGGATAAACAAACTGTGGTATATACACATGACAGAATATTGTGCACCTATAAGATAGAACAAAGACATGAAACATATAAAAACGTGGATGAATCTTGAGGACATTATGTTGAGTGAAGTTAGCCAGAAACAAAAGGACAAATACTGTATGGTCTCACTAATATGAACTAACATTAATGAGCAAACTTTGAGAATTAAAAGCTGATAACACAGGCTACCAGGAGATAGAAAGAGGGTAGAGATTGGGCATTTGATGCTGAAGGTCTACAGAATGTTCAACAGGATTGAGTGTATAAAGCCAGAAATAGATAGCATAATACTGTGTGATGGTAGCACAATATTGTAAGTATGTTGAACAAACATGTCTGTAAGCTGAAAGAGGAGGGCTAGGGGCATGTATGACACTAGAGGTAAGGACAGACAATAAAGACTGGGACTGTATAACTTGGCAAAAACTGGAGTAGCCAATGACTGTTACTAAGTGTACAAATATAAAAATGTTTTTACATGCTGGAGAGCAAATAAATGTCAACCATGCAGAGTGTTGAAAAGGGATGGTATTGGGGAGAAAAACATCATCAAAGCAAACTGGAGTCTATGGTCAACAGTAACGTGGTAGAATGCTTCCAATAAATGTCGTAACAAAGGCAATATACCAAAGCTAAATGTCTATGAGGGGGATATAAGGGAAGGATGTGAATTCTTGGTAGTGGTGCTGTTTTCTGTATTTATTATTATATTGTATAACATTTTATTTTTCTTTTTATTATCTTTTTTTTAAAAATCTTTTTTTGTAGTAATCAATATGTTCAAGTGCTGACTGTGGTGACAAATGTGCAACTATATGATGATACCATGAACAACTGACTGTACACCATGGATAAATGTATAGTACGTGAATATAGCTCTATAAAATTGTAGGAAAAAATATAAATAGGGATAAAAGTGCTGGAGAAAACATGGAGAGAAGAATGTACCTATTTACTGTTGATGAGGAGGCAGAATGGTATAGCCTTTCTGGAGGTCAGTGTGATAGTTCCACAAGAAGCGAAGTATGTGGGGGCCATAAGGTCCTGCAACCTCATTATGGGGTATGTACTTGGAAGATC